>VYZX01022716.1:6116-18652 GCA_013401335.1 Brachypteracias leptosomus
TAAGATGGAAAAGAAAAACCCGTGGGTTATGATAAAAAGCAGTTTTAATAAACAACAGAGAAAGCAAGGCCGCGCGCGCGCGAAGCAAAAGCAAACAGAGCTGTTACTCTCTACTTCCCATCCTCAGGTGGTGTTGGGCCTGTCCTGGGAAGCAGGGCTCCAGAATGCGTAGCGATTGCTCGGAGGACAAGCGTCTTCCCACTGAATCTGCCCATCCTCCTTCCTTTATAGTTGAGCTGACATCATATGGTATGGAATATCCTATTGGTCAGCTCCGGTCGGCTGTCCGTCCGGGTTGTATCCCCTCCCAGATCTTGCCCCCCCCCATACCTTTGGTGCTGTGCTAGTCATAACATGGGTGTGTTATCAACACCCTCTGGCTCAGCATGAGGGCTGTATGGGGCAAATCAGTTTAGACAGACCCACTACTCTTAGTTAATGCAGGCTAGTGGTTGCATTTGTAGGGCAACAGCAAGAAGTAGTTTGTGAAGGACCTCTGGAGGTCCTTTAGTACAGTCTCTTACACTGAAGGCAACCAAGGATAGGGTTAATTTTCACCAGGAGTTGCTATTCAACACAATGCTGATGTCATGTAGGCCCAGGCAGTGCATCACCCGGGTTGCTTCACTCTGTAGCTACATCCTCACAGTCTGTATGTTTTATATCTCTTGTTTTGTGCATTGTTATTACTGTTCTTGGTGTGACTGTTGCTTTTGCATCACTGTTTTAAATTCTCCTTATCTCAACCCACAGGATTTGTGTATTTCTCCCTCTTTCCTCCTGTCCAAGGGTGGGGGGGCAGCAGCCAGGTGGTGCCCAGTCCCAGCAGGGTTTAAATCATCACAGCCTTTTTGGCGCCCAATGTGGGGCACGGAGGGTTGAGATAAGGTTAAAACCTGACCAGAGCATGTTAAAAAATATTTGTTAGACAAAATTTTTCTGTTTCTATATATTGTTTGAATAATGTTTACAATGCTGGCTGATTTGTTTGCTTGGTGGTCCTGTATTAATTCCTATGTCTACTGTGCGTTCCCAGTGGTAGTGTTTATCATCCATGGAAAAAGTGTCAAGAGTGTTGTTTTGCTTTACTGGATAATGACGACTGTGATTCTGTGACTGTTGTAGGGCTGTATGCAGCCAGGGTGTTTGTTAGTGGTCTCACTGCATCTATGGGCGACGCAGAGGAGGGGACTTTCTCAGCTTTTGAGAATTTTAGCTACCCTTGGAGCATCCAGGCCAGCATGCTGTGTTTTGTGAACGTCTGCCATGTCTTGTTTAAGATTATATGGTTCTTAGCTAATAATATCACTTGGAGACCTGCCCGGAGACTTGCCCCAAGTTATGAGTGGCAAGTTGTGTGGGAAGGCATGGGCAAGTGCCTAGGGCAGTGATCACCCCCAACGTTTTGGAATTTCACTCCTGAACAAGTACAGAGTCCTGATAAACTGGTGAAGCATTTAGAAAAGGTGTGTTGTCAACCCAGCAAATCCCAGGAGACACAACTCACTGCAATGTGTTGGGGACTTACCCAAGCTTACTGAATCTTCACCTGGTCCCTATTGCTGAGTGAACTGCAAGACATGCGGAAGGATTTCAGCCGCCTTCCAAGTGAGCAGATTATCATCTGGCTGCTCTGATGCTGGGATGGTAGGGCTGGTGTTTTGGAATTAGAGGGGAAAGAGGTCAAGCAACTGGGATCCTTGTTCAGGAAAGCAGGCATTGACAAGGCGATTGGAAAACAGGCTCAACCTCTCTGCCTTTGGAGGCAACTCCTGTCAGGCGTAAGGGAAAGGTACCCCTTCAAGGAGGATGTCATATGTCAGATAAGCAAGTGGACCAACATGGAGAGAGGTATTCAGTACCTCAGGGAATTGGCTGTCCTGGATACAATTTACGGTGATCTGAATGACGATCAGTCACCCATGGATCCAGACCAGGCCCACTGCACACCACCCGTGTGGTGGAAGTTCCTGAGAAGTGCTCCATCATCATATGCCAATTCATTGGCAGTAGTGTCTTAGAGACATGGCCAGGGACAAAGAGTGGATGAGGTGGTTGGCCAACTCCAGCAATAGGAAGGAAGTATCCCTTCCTCTCCACATGCCGGTGTGTCAGCTGTGAGGGAACTGTCTTGGGAGGTGCAGAAAATCAAAGAGGACATATATTACTCTCCGCCTGTACAGGCCCGAGTCTCGGCTATTAGAAGTAGACACTTCTCCACCCAAGAAAAAATGTGGAAGGTACCCTGTGGTTCTACCTCCATGACCGTGGAGAAGACATGGGGAGGTGGGATGGAAAACCCACCTCAACCCTAGCTGCATGAGTACAGCAGTTACAAGGGAAAACTATTATAAAAGGGGAGCCTTCCAAGAAAAATGTCACTCCAGTTTCAAACTGGAAATCACCCAGACAGAATAGAATGGCTGATCTTATGTCTTACCCGCTTGAGGGGACCTCTAAATCATTTTTACAGCAAGTGAGTGATTTTGATCATGACTAGAGGAACCCTGCCTCCAGCCAGGTGGAGGAAAGGGATAATTGGATCTACTGGACTGTGTGGATCCAGTGGCCTGGCACAAAAAATCCTCAAGAATATAAGGCTTTGGTAGATACTGGCGCACAGCGTACCCTGATGCCATCAAGCTACAGTGGGGTTGAACCCATCTGTATCTCCAGGGTGACAGGGGGATGCCAACAGCTGACCCTGCTGGAAGCTGAAGTGAGTCTAACTGGGAAGAACTGGCATAGACACCTGATTGTGACTGGCCCAGACACCCCGTGTATCCTGGGCATAGATTATCTCAGGATAGGGTACTTGAAGGACCCAAAAGGGTACCAATGGGCCTTTGGTATAGCTGCTCTGGAGGAAACTGAACAATTGCCCACCTCACCTGGTCTCTCAGAGGACCCTTCGGTGATGGGGTTGCTGAAGGTTGAAGAGCAGCAGGTGCCAATTGCCACCACAACGGTGCACCAGTGGCAGTACTGCACCAACTGAGACTCTTTGATCCCCATCCAGCAGCTGATCCGTCAACTAGAAAGCCAGAAGGTCATCAGCAGAACTTGCTCTCCCTTCAACAGCCCCATATGCCAGTACAAAAGTCTAATGGTGAATGGAGACTAACAGTGGACTACCGTGGCCTGAATGAAGTTATCAGAAGCAGGATGCACAAAACAGTTGGAAACTGCAAAGCTCAGCACTGCTAATGAGCACCTGGTGCCTAAAATAGACACAGGAGCTGGGCGAAGGTCCAGTGGTCTGTGTTGTCATGACACCAAGGAGGGGGTGTGGAAGGCAGTGAAGACTACTTATCATGTTCCTCTGCTCATTACAACAGCTCTCTGTTCCTCACAGATGTTTTGTGCCATGGCTCAAGGCTAAACACCCAGGAAAAAGTTTTAACAGCTTGACCACTGTCCCATCCCCCGCAACTTGTACAATAGTATAAATATTAGCCCTATTTTGGACCCACTGTGTGGGATGAGAATTTGACACTAAACCACTGGGACAGATCGACGGGTTTGTCCTGCTCGCACTCCCACCCGCCCAGGAAGGGATGTCTTTTGGTAAGACTTGTCCCCTCGGTTACTCTGAAGTTGCTTCCCCGGGAGATTAAACTTGTGATTGCAATCTTATTATTTTAGCTATATAGCTAGTCTGCAGTTTAGTGCATTTATCACCGGCAATCTTAAAGAATCTCTATATCTTACATTTGAATAGCCCGTGCTATTAGTGTATCTGACTGCTTTGAATAAACCATGCTATTTGTGCATCTGACTGCTTCCTCTGAATGCAACCAGGCTTACAGCAGACAGGCTGTTGATGTATCTGGTGTTGGACCTATAGTCACAACAATAATTGGCATATCTTTTAAGAGATAAGTCCAGCCACCCATAGCCCCTCTAATCTCAGAGGACCAGCTAGAGTGCAAGGGGATTAATCTCTTACCAAATTCGTCCATCACTACATGCAACAGAAGTGATGGCAGCAATGAGTGCTGCAGTGCCGGACATGCTAGAGCTCAAATACGAACTGAATTCAAAGGCAGCGAAGTGGTATGCTATGATTGACATTGCTAATGCATTCTTCTCCATTCTGATAGCACCAGAATACAGGCCACAGTTCGCATGCACTTGGAGGGGCATCCAGTACACCTGGAATCAATTGCCCCAGGGGTGGAAACACAGCCCCACTATTTGCATGGACTGGTCCATACTGCACTGGAGAGAAGTGGGGCTCCAGGACATTGACAACATCATTGTATGGGGGGCCACAGCAGAAGTTTTTGAAAAAGGAAAGGAGATAATTGAAATCCTCCTGAAGGCTGGTTTCGCCATAAAACGAAGTAAAGTTAAGGGGCCTGCGCAGGAGATTCAATTGTTAGGAATGAAATGGCAAGATGGGCATCGCCACATCCCATTGGATGTGATTAACAAGATAGCAGCTATGTCCCCACCAACCAGTAAAAAGGACACTCAGGCTTTCCTGGGCGCTGTGGGCTTCTGGAGGATGCACATCCCAGACTATAGTCTAATCGTGAGCCCGCTCTACCACGTAACCCAGAAGAAGAATGACTCTAAATGGAGCCCTGAGCAACAACAGGCCTTTGAGCAGATTAAACAGGAGATTGTTCACGCAGTACCCCTTGGATCAGTCCGTGCAGGACCAGATATCAAAAACATGCTCTACACCACAGCTGGGAAGAATGGTCCTACCTGGAGCCTCTGGCAGAGGGCATCTGGGGAGACACGAGGCCGACCTCTAGGCGTTTGGAGTCAGGGATAGAAAGGCTCCGAAGTCAACTATACTCTAGCTGAAAAGGAGATACTGGCAGCATACGAAGGAGTTCGAGCTGGCTCGGAAGTGGTCGGCACTGAAGCACAGCTCTTCCTGGCACCACAACTGCCGGTGCTGGGATGGATGTTCAAAGGAAGGGTTTCCTCAACACATCGTGTAACGGATAAATGGGTTGCACTGATAAAACAATGGGCCTGAATCCCAACTGCCGAAGAATATTGGAGGTGATCACAAACTAGCCAGAGAGCAAAGATTCTGAGAGGTCACCAGAGCAGGAGGCGACACGTTCTGAGGAGGCCCCACCGTATAACAAGCTGCCAGATGACAAGAAGCGATATGCCCTGTTCACTGATGGGTCCTGTCACATTGTGGGAAAACATTGATGGTGGAAAACTGCTGTGTAGAGTCCCACACGCTGAGTCGCCAAAGCTACTGAGGGACAGGGTGAATCAAGCCAGTTTGCAGAGCTGAAAATCATCCAGCTGGCTTTGAATATTGCTGAGCAAGAAAAGTTGCACCCCAGAGAGAATCAAGCCAGACAACGGGGCTCATTTCCGAAATAATCTCATAGAAGCCTGGGCAGAAGAGCACAGTTTCAAGTGGGTCTGTCACATCCCCTATCACGCACCAGCCTCCAGGAAAATTGAAAGGTACAATGGACTGTTAAAAACTACATTGAAAGCGATGGGAGGTGGAACCTTCAAACACTGGAACACACATCTAGCAAAAGCCACCTGGTTAGTCAACTCAAGAGGATCTGTCAATCGAGCTGGCCCTGCTCAGTCAAAACTTCCACATATGGTAGACAGGGACAAAGTTCCTGTAGTGCGTATGAGGAATGCATTGGGAAAAATGGTCTGGGTTAGTCCTGCTTCAGGCAAAGGCAAACCCATCCATGGGATTGCTTTTGCTCAAGGACCTGGTGGGTGATGCAGGAAGATGGAGAGGTCCAATGCGTACCACAAGGGGACTTAATTTTGGGTGAGAATAGCCAGTGAATTATATTGTATGTTGTTAATTGTTAAATGACTGCTGGGAATGACATAGATGGTATAGAATAAGGGGTGGATAATGTCCTGGTTCGGCCAGGATAGGGTTAATTTTCACCAGGAGTTGCTATTCGACACCATATTCGACACCATGCTTATGTCATGTCCCTACACTAGGGTGGGGTATTGAAGTCAGGGCTTTGTCTCACCCTGCTTTCTTCACTCTATATCTGTAGCTGTATCCTCGCAGTCTGTAGGTTTTATATCTCTTGTTTTGTGCATTGTTATTACTGTTCTTCTTGTTGTGACTGTTGCTTTTGCATTGCTGTATTAAATTCTCCTTATCTCAACCCACAGGATTTGTATATTTCTCCCTCTTTCCTCCTGTCCAAGGGTTGGGGGGCAGTGGCCACGTGGTGTCTGGTCCTGCAGGATTTAAACCACCACACAAGGGTAGATCGAGTTACTCAGGGCCTCATCCAGAGCAAGCATAAAGGAACAGTCAGGACTGCCTGCTTCCTTTAGGAGAGAAGCCAAACACAGTAACAAGGCTAGCAAGGCAGAAGCTTAATCAGGCAGAGACTAGTTTCACAGTACCCTAGTGAGATAAGTAGACCAGGCTCTGGATTCACAAAGCCTGTGATGAAGCATAGCTGTGATGGAACTCAGTCCAAGTACACTTAGGGCATAGATCAGACAGGGACAGAAGGCCCAGGCCTGAAGGTAAATGGAGCTCCTAAGCCCTGTGGCAGAGGGTCTGTAGGTAGAAGTGTCTCAAGTGAGGCTGGCCAGTGCAATTAGTGCACTCAAGGTCCTCACAGCAAGTTTTAGATACCACTAAGGATGGAGAAGGATGGAAGCAATAGCCTTCTTTGCTAGGTTTCTTCATAAATGAGGATACTAAGCTAGAATAAGATCACTTTCCCAACAGAGGAATTTCAGCTCTGCTGCTTGGAACAAATTAATCTGAAGTCTCAAAAGACATTTGCCTAGTGTGGCCTTTTCAACACGCCTGCTGGACAATTCAGCAATTTTATATGACATTCTTGGGGTTAAAACACACCATGTTCTTTCTTTGAATCTATTACTTCCATAACTTCTAATCACAGAATCCCAGAATGGTAGGGACCTCTACAGATCATCTAGTCCATCCCTGCACCTAGAGCAGGTTGCACAGTGTCCAGGCAGGTTTTGAAGGTCTCCATTCTTTGGGCAGCCTGTTCCAGTGCTCCATCACCCTCAAAGTAAAGAAGTTTTTCCTTATGTTTAGGTGAAACTCCCTATGTTCCTGTTTATGCCCATTGCCCCTTGTCCTGTCACTAAGCACCACTGAAAAGACTGGCTCCATTTTCAAGGCTTTCAGGCTACAAGGGAGGGCATTGATTTCCCTTCCTAAAGCAAGATCCATGCCCGCAAGTGCAAGCAAAACCTCATGAGAAACCCACAATCACCAACAAAAGTAGTTGAGCAATGGCTAAGCACCTCTTCATCATGGAGAACCAACGTAAAACACCAACTGCTAGGGACCTGTCCCCCCAAAAACGTTGTATAAATAAAAAAAATATGAGGCAACTTGTGTTCATTGACACACAGGTCCAGAAAAAAGGCAGAGAGAGGCAGTGGAACAAAGACTTTGCTCCAGGCCAGCTCCTCATCAGTAGTGAGACAGGTAAACCCAGCTCTGCAGTCAATATTGAGGCAGAGTCTGACATTTCCACAAACAAGAAGGGCTGTGGGTTGCTGAGACACAAACAAAACATCCACAAGGTTTATTTTTCAATGGATAAATGGGAAGGGTCCACAGGAGCTGGTGACAGCATGCATCTTTTTTTCACCATAGAAATGAAAAGCTACTGCAGCATCTTTGCAGAAATACATTAGGCATGAGCACTTGGGCAATGGAAACTCTCTGGTTCTCACAAGGTTAATGTGCATTGTGATGGCTAACCTCAACTGTGCTCTAGATGACAGTGATAACAGACTGTAAGGAATCGAATGATGGCAGTTTGTGATGCCCCTCTTCTTGAGAAGAGACAAGTAGTCAACAAACTAAGTCTTAGAACGGTACCACTTGGCATGGTGCATGGGATGCTGGGAAACACTTGTTTCTACCCTGGAAATAAAAAGCACAGTGTAGCTGGCTTGCATTTTAGCTGTAGTATGAGACAGAAATATTTGAAGAGTCACAAAGATCTGGAAAAGGTCAGACTGGGACTGTCACACACACTATCCTTTTTGGAGTTATTATTGCCCAAGATAAATGTTCACTTTCTGCAGTCCTGATCCTCAAATGTATTTGTGGCTGCATGATAATACCTTTATCTATTTGATTCAGATTACAAAAATTGCCCCTCGTTACTTATTATTGAAATCACTGGCACCCTCATACTTTACTAGAAAGTCTAAACAGCTGATGAAAAAAGTGTCAGAACAAATCCAGATCTTCCTTGCTCCCTGTCTTACATTGTGTTGTTTTTCTGCCTGTGCTAACACCTTGAGATCTGTCAGGAAGAGATTTTGAAATAAGTGGAAGGTATGTGGAGTTAATTCCATAGAAATTTTCAACCAAATTTCAGCTGGTACCAAATCAAGCACCTTGACTATTTTCATGTCATCTGTAACACTAGAATAACTTTTAACTGTTCAAACATTTTATCTTGTCCCATCAAATTTAGATACCACTGTAATCTTTCCTGAGAACAAAATTATCATTGAGCCAGGTAGCTCAACTTTCCTAAGTCACTCCTTTTAGGTATTGATTTACTCTTTTGGAATTTTCTAAATTTTTCTAAAACTTTAACATTTCTGCAACCAAGAAGTCACTTTGTAGCTTGTTTTCAGTTTCATGTACATAAACTGCAATAGTCCTGATGACTTGAAAATATGTAATTTTAATAAGATTTTTATTTTCAGTCACATTGACTGTGATCTGGATGTATGAAGCATTTTCCTTTCCTTCTTTGTTATTTTTGATTTTACTTTTTTTCTTGTGACAACAGCTGTATTTTTTTTAAAATTTCTAGTGATTTATATCTAATATCCCAATAACATCAAAGATAAGACAAGTTTTTAAGGTATTGGTATCTTAGTGACATTAATTTCCTTAGGGAGACATCTTACTTTAAATCATAACGCATGCATTGTTAGCATTAATTTAATCCTTTTTCTATTCTCAGTATGTAAACTAGCTTCATTATACTTTCACATTTCTTCATGTGGTGTGTTGTGGGGTTTTTTTTTTCTTGGGGGGGGTTGTTGAGCTTTCAGTAGAATATTCACCCCTCAAATCCATTTTTGTTGACAAGAGGAATGTCTTCTAAAGGTCCATCTGAATATATGTGAATTGGTGGTCTACCTGCTGCATTCTTGCCAAGCAGCCTCCTCGCCCCTTTTGGTGGGTGTAACCTCCCGCTCTGCCGGGTCCCCACCTATCACCTCGGAGCCGCGGCTACAGCGCCGTCAGTCACGCGGTGAGGGGGCGGTGGCTAGCACCGAGCCACCGCCCCTTTGCTATCTGAGGAAATGGCTCTCACGTGAGGGAGACGGCAGTGCTGGGCTTACCCTGCCCGCTGCCCGGGGAGGAGGTGCCAGTGGGTCCCGGGGCAGTCCTCGCCATGCCGACTAGCTTTACGGTGGTGCCGGTGGAGGCGCAGAGCGAGGAGCGGGGACCGGAGCGGGATGGGCAGCGGCGGGAGGAGGAAGAAGAGGAGGAGAGGGACCGGGGTTCCGGTGAGTGGGGAGATGCCGGGGGTCAGCGCCTGAGGACCGCTCCGACGCCTTGTGTGTGGGGAGCAGGGCTTCCGCGTGGGCTGGGCCGGATCGCCGCAGGAGGGCCCCTGTAGTCTGCAGAGGGGCCACCTCGCTTCTTCCGCAGCAGGTAGCGACAAGGCTACCTGCCCAGGTGGAGAAGTGTGCCTCAGGAGAGAGCGAAAGTTCGGCGCCTGGGGTGGCTGAGAGCTTGTTTTTCTTTGTTTCCATTAGCCGTCGCGGCTGGCTAAAGGAGGAAGTGCTCCCGGACGGCTCCAGCCGGGGAGCGGAGCAGCCCTTGGGACGGGCTCAACGCCCGCCGCAGCAGCCTTCGGCTGCTAGTCTGCCTCCCACTTGTAAGGGGGAGCGGGAGCAACCAGTGCTGCTGGTAGTTAAAAAATCAGGCGCAACAATCATAGAATAATTTGATTTAGGTTGCAAAAGATCATCAAGTCCAACTGTTAAGCACTGTTTAAAAGCAAAGACCGGCTGTAGCTCACTGGAGAGAGGTAGGAGGGAAGATTCAGACTGTGAGAAGAGCTGGCTTGCTACAGGTGTTTGTCTAGCCATGTGCTTTTGCACAGAATCAAGCCTGAGGCGAAGCCTGGGGCATTGCAAGTAGGGGTCTGATCAGGGCAGCCTCTTCTTTGGCGGAATGAGTATTTGTCCATAAGCAGTGGTGGGGAAATGACAGCTTTTCTCACTTGCATGATAAGGCACTGCTAGGGAAGCAATAACTATTTCTTCCTTTATTTCAAAAGCCCTTAACACTCTTTCTGAAGCCTGTTGGCAGTGACAATACCAAGTATGGTGCTTACATCACTTAGAGCACTATAGAGAGAGCTAGATGGATCTTGCACATTGTTTTGGACACTTTGTTAAAATCAATTCTTAATGGTTTTGGTTGGTTTTTTGGGGGGGGGGTTTAGATATTAGAGGATCACAGGTGAAAAGATAGGTTGTTCTAAAAGACAGTTCCTCCTAATGGTGGCTTCTCCTTTTTGTGATATAAATCACAGATAAAGAAGGCTAATACCATGTAACATGGGATGTGAATGAGACATGAAAACAAATACTTGACAAACTCAAATATATGTACATTATTTTATTTTCTTTTTGCATAAAGATTCTTTAGGAAGATGATGCAGTAAAACACCAAGCTGATAAAGTTGGGTTGTTTTCTCCCAGAGCTTTTTCCACTCCAGCACTTACCTACATGTAAAAACCGTATGCTATGTGTAGTTGCGTTTCCTTTGGTATATTCAAGCCATGAGGAAGTGTTCTAATAACTGCCACTTTTTTCCAAACTAAATGGAATAGAAAAAATGAGATTGCATAAACTGTGGCAGCAGTTTGTTTCCTGTACTGAAATTGATGATAATGGTGTTTCCTTGTTTGGGCAGTTTTTCTTATGGTAGAAGAGCTAGTCAGAAAGGCATGGAATATGGCATTTAGTCAGATCGAATCTCAAAATACTAAACATACAGGCATAGTTGGACAGGAGTTGTTAGACCATGTGGATATATGAAGCATCTGGAAGACTTGGAATATTTGGAAATCTTGAGAGGGTGAGGGGAAGAGTAGAACTGGCACTCTTGTGATGGCTTATTTCTAGCCTTTAGGGTTGTGATTTGGAAAAAAATTCCAAACTGCTTCATATAATTAAGTAGAATTTGTGTGGACTAGCAGTTACATTTGCAAGATATACTTAAATTATCCACTGTCTGGATCTATGTCACTTGAGCGAGTGAATTTATGTATAACTTTTCCTGTTAATGTGCCTGTAAAATGGGGAGATGAAGTGCTGGGACCTAGGCTGTGGGCCCCAAGTTGGAGTTGACCTATGGATAAGTCCCAACCCAGCAGTATGTTTTGTTTCCCAAGTGGTTTCAGGCCCCATAGACAGAACCTGGCCCACCTGTGTGAGGCCTCACCTTTCCCCAGGTGGTCATGGTTGGGGTGAGGCTAGAGCTATATTAACCAGGAATCAACCAGTTTGTGAGAAGAAGCAACAAGAAGCTGATCAGTTTGAAGAGAGGTCCTGAGGAAGAGGATTCCTGTTAGGAACAGCTTGCTGAGCTGTCTCGCTGGTGTGTTCCCCTTTGGCTGATTGGAGATGGAGAAGAGCAAACAAATGAAGAATAAAGGATTAAGATATGCTGAGGGGATGTGGCTGAGTTTGGTGTTGGCCTGGGGAAGAAAAGAGGTAGTAGCACAGGAGTAGAGAGAAAAACACTGAAAAGAGAAGGCTTGTGAACAAGATATAATTAGAGAGCTCCTAACTTCATTAAGAAATTAAATACTATACTCTGATACAGAAGTTTGGCAAGTGAACAACATACTTAATATTGCCTCAGGTATTATATGGATGTTTGTGGTATGTAAACCTGTAATGCATAAAATTAAGTTAATGCTATGTAATGCAGTAATTCTCCTTGACTCATTCTTCTGAAAAATTTTGAAGAATTCTAAAATATTAGTACAGCTAAAAGCTGTTGTAGTTAAGACCATCTGAAAAGCCTGCTGCTTGAAGGAGTGCTTGGCCTTCTGCCCTTTCTAGCATTGAGAAAAAGGCTAGGGAGTAAAACATCCCCTTCCCTGCCCTCCTCCACATCCCTGTGTTCCCCTTTCCCCCCCCCCNTTGGAGTATGCTGATGCACATATGCACAAAGTAGCAGAAAGCCTGTGTGCCAGTGCAGAAGTGCATGTGCCTGTGTATTTTTATGTGTTTATAAGACACTATAAGGCAAAGGTAGTCAGGAAATTGTAGCTGGTTGGAGAAGGAAACAGGAATCTGTTGTAGGCAGTAATGGATAAAGTTTTATGAGAAAATATGTCTTTTCATGTTTGTGGGGTTTTTTGTGTGTTTTCTTCACGTCTTTCAGTAATGGCTATTAGATAGACCTGTCACAACTTTACAAAAGTTGATCCAATCTCTATTTCATTAGCAGCTCTGCATGTCAGGTGTTACAAAGCATAACTAGTATTTTTGGCATCCCATA
>VYZX01022716.1:19640-30780 GCA_013401335.1 Brachypteracias leptosomus
CGCCCCTCCCTCTAGTTGATCTTGGTGCCCATCAGACACTTCCCTGGGCTGGTTCAATGTGATAAGCTGGCAGAAAACTTAAGTCCTGCAGCGGGGGAAAACGTGCTTCCTCTGATTTGGAGTTGAGATGAGTGCTGCAGAAAGTCTGAGAATGGCTACGGTTCTGTCAAAGTGGGAGGGGGATAAAGCTAAGAGTGAAGATGAAAGTAAAATAAAAAGAGAGAGAATGCGAACTTCCCCTTTGGCTCACCCTTAGCCTATAAAGCTCAGTATATAATTTTGTTCCAGTTCTTCAGGAAGCTAGAATTTTATCAGTTTTGCTTGAATTGTCTGGCATAAAAAACAAGTAGTTGCTCTAAAATTCCTTTGACTGCACTGATACCTTGTTTGAAAAAAAGCTCAACTCAACAAAAAACCCCCATCAAACCCACAACATTATTTTTTGGCTGGAAGCAGGCTGTATGCTGTTTAGCTATTAGATCACTAGTAAAGTAGTTTTGGTATCTTATTAGCAAGGCATTTATCAATTATGCATTTATCCTCTTTCATACACTCTTATCTGATACTCATCTATATGTGATGATGGAGTAATCTGGAATGTTACTACTCTATGCTCTTTACTCTTTCACAATCATCTGAAATTCTAAAGCCTTGTGCTTTCTGGTTGTGTGACACCTTTGTGTGTGAAGAGTGGCTGTTTGGCTGGATTACAGCACTGGTCAGAGTAGTACTTGGGTGGAGTAGGGAGGCAGAGTTGAAACTAATGCTTGGATTGAACAATATGATGGTTGGAGTATGCTGATGCACATATGCACAAAGTAGCAGAAAGCCTGTGTGCCAGTGCAGAAGTGCATGTGCCTGTGTATTTTTATGTGTTTATAAGACACTATAAGGCAAAGGTAGTCAGGAAATTGTAGCTGGTTGGAGAAGGAAACAGGAATCTGTTGTAGGCAGTAATGGATAAAGTTTTATGAGAAAATATGTCTTTTCATGTTTGTGGGGTTTTTTGTGTGTTTTCTTCACGTCTTTCAGTAATGGCTATTAGATAGACCTGTCACAACTTTACAAAAGTTGATCCAATCTCTATTTCATTAGCAGCTCTGCATGTCAGGTGTTACAAAGCATAACTAGTATTTTTGGCATCCCATAATATTATGGGAGTTGTCATCCCTGGATTTGTTTAAAAAACAAGTAGATGTAGCACTTGAGGCTATGGTCTAGTGGTTAGGGTGATGTTGGGATGAAGGTTGGATGTGATGATCTTTATCTACCTACCCGCAGCAATGTCTTATTTAGAAGCCAGTGTGAGAACTAACATCTACAAAATCTTTTTATTACTCAAACACAAGGAATGTCAATGACAAACCTGGTCATCTACCAAGAAGCCATCACAACTAATGAAGTATGAATGCTGTGGATTTCTGTAAAACGCTAATTCCTGGAAAACCAGGAAATTGTTGACACAGGTATATATATCCAATGGTAGGCTGTTCTCATTGAGATGCTTAGTACGTTTTCAGTCCAATTCTGCTCAAACACAGAACTAGTCTGTAGTTGAGGACTTCTTGTACAGAAGAGTACGGGTTTATGTTTCCCTTCATCCTGCTGCAGTTTGTACAGGTTACTGTACCCTGAAAAAATGCGGACTCATGCCCTCACTTTTTTTTTTTTTTTTTCAGATCTCCACAGGTTAGTTATCCTTCTCTGCTCTGTTCATGTGTTTAGCCAGTAATGTTCACGGTGTTTCCAGTACTGGCTAAAGGCTCAGGTCTAGGGACATGCATGGGAACATAGTTTGTCAAATATGATACTGTGTTCCATGTGCTCTTCTTCCAGGCTCTAGCAATTTGTGAGCCAGAAAAAGATGAGCCTTCTGTGAAACTGGATTAGTTTCTCAGTTTTGAGTGAGTTGAGATTGAGTACTAAATTTGTCTGTGATCTATACTCAGCAAATTTCTCTTATGTAGCCAGGAATTAACATAAGGTTTTGTCACCTCAGAAACTGTGGCAGTAAGATCTGCTGCTCAAAGGCAAATTACCTCTTGGTTTTCTGATCTGATCTTCAAATTAAAGGCATCAAATCACACTAATACTTGTCAGGTTCCACTCCAGATTTTTATAAACCTTGTCTTATCTTAACCCTATCACCTTTTTTCCAAATTGAAGACTCCTTCTCTGGAGACATTTAAAGCCCACCTGGACGTGTTCCTGTGCAACCTGGTCTAGGTGATCCTGCTCCCGAGGGGGATTGGACTAGATGATCTTTCGAGGTCCTTTCCAATCCCTAACATTCTGTGATTCTGTGACTCTTATTTACTAATGCTTTATGTGGAAGCTATTCCATGCTTACTGTTCTACTTTCTGTCTTTCTCTGAAATTTTTCCACTTCTGCCCATTTTGAAATGGGGAAGGTTCTGGAATTGTACATGATAATCAAATTGTGAACAAACAGGTTGGGATTTTTTTCATATCTTTGCCTATTAGACTTTTCTCCCTTTCAGTCTTGATGTTCAGGCAGTGGTTTGAAAAGTGATTATTGAACTGGTGATTTTATGAAACAGTCATAACCAAAGTATCTCATTCATGAGAAGCAATGATCAGTTGGAGCCCAGCTAGTTTAGGATTGTTTTCCTTGGTTTAAGATTCATTTAGTCTTGGAGATTTGCAGTTCTCCACAGTTGGCATATGCCTTGACTATCCTAAATGACTTGAAATAGTTTCAAACTATCACATCTCTGATCACTTAATGTTTTTTTAATTTTATTTTTCTTGCTGTTTTTATTAGTGTATGGAACAGCCTATGTCCTAGCAGAACTTAAATGCCCATCTCTGTAAGTAGGCTATAATTATCTATTTTCTTACTCAGTTATTTACCAATGACTTACCTACTGTCTTCTCTTTTATTCTACAGCTGCTTTATTTCCTTAAGTATGTTCAGAGGAGGACTTCATCAGAGCTGTATAAATTAGGTGTCCATTATCCATTTGTCTAAAAGAGTTCTCTGAAAGAATTGACAAGCATGTGAGACAGAATCTCCCTTTGCAGAAGCCACATTAGTTGTCCTCCCTTGCCACCCCAATGTCATATTGTACAATACAATGCTGGAATGGAAAGTATTATTCCTATTGCAGATAAAATGCATATCTGACATTTGATCATAGACATGGGAGTTACACATAGGGATTTTGTTTGCTTTGAGGGGTATTGGCTGTCCAGGTCAACTTCTAATGTATGCCCAGCTCTGCCAAGGTGCTCCAGTTGATCCTTTTACTGTTTAATATAGCTACATGTATCATTGTGAATATAAGTGTTTCTGTTAGCCATTGATAGCTTCAAGGGAAATAGGAGCAAATAAAGGAGACAGAGTTAAGGATAACAAACTAAGTAACTTCACCGTGGAGTAAGTGGTCACTTGGCATTTAGTAACTGTTTAAATATTTCTTTTAGACTGTTGCAGTTTTGAACTTTTTTTAGAAAGGAGAGGATCTTAATGCTTGGAATTAATATTTTTACTCCATTATGTCAATTTCATGTGAATGAAATGCTAATGCTCTCTTACTGTACTTATTACTTAAGAGCTAAAGGTAAATAATTCTAGTCATAAACCAACTTTGAAGTAGTATATTCCAGGAGAAACTAACATCAATTATAGTAATGATAACCCTCATCATTTTAACTTCTCTGGTCTTACAATGAAAATATTACTGACTTTTTAAATCTCTTACTGCTAATTTTTCTTTTGGTGATAATACTTTTGCAGCCATCAGAATATGGTGAGTAAAGGTAGTCTGGAGTACTGTGTCCAGTTCTGGGCTCCCCAGTTCAAGAAGGACAAGGGGACTACTGGAGAGAGTCCAACGGAGTGCTGTGGGGATGAGAAGGAACAGAAACATCTCTCTTATGAGGAAAAGCTAAGAGACCTGTGTCTGTTTAGCCTGGAGAAGAGAAGACTGAGAGGGCAAGTGTCGAGAGGACAGGGCTAGTCTCCATTCAGTGGTGCCCGGTGATAGGACAAGGGGCAGCGGGCATAAGCTGGAACACAGGAAGTTCCACCTCAACATTAGGAAAAACTTCTTTCCTGTGAGGGTGGCAGAGCACTGGAACAGGCTGCTCATAGAGGTTGTGGAGTCTCCATTTCTGAAGACTTCAAAAACCCACCTGGATGCATTTCTGTGTAACCTGCTATAGGGGAACTTGCTTTGGCAGTGAGGTTGGACTAGATGATCTCCAGGAGTCCCTTCCAACCTCTACCATTCTGTGATTCTGTAACTGGTTTTTACTGTGTTTCATAACAGAAATTTGCTTGTAATGTTTTGTTATGTTACAATTTTAAGATGACTTCTTATGTTAAACTTACAGTTAAACATCGTAAATGCTGCCTTTGATAAGAGATATAGTTTGTTACTACATAGCAGATTGTATTAGCTACTGCTGGGGGAAAAAAGTATTTCTATTCTCTGCAGTGCTACTGCTTGTGAACTTTTTTAGGGAGCCAAGTTGGCAGGAAACTAGCTATGGCAGAAAAACAGTTGTTTTTAAAAAGTTCTTTTAAGAGATTTTATATCCTTGAATTGGCTGATTGCTGAACAACATTGTTCTCCCCCCCACCCCCAACACAGAAAACCACCACTCATGGCAGCACTTACCTGATTATTTTTCCCTATCTCTTTGAACTATGTTGCTGTTTTACATAAGAATAGATACTAAAGCATGGGGCATGAAACAATTAGCACTCTTTTTATTTGATCTCTAGACCAATGAACAATAGAAAGTTATCACAGTGGACTTATTTTCAGCATGTGAGTAAAAATATTAAAGCTTGAGGGTTCCCCCCCTTAAAATGTGTTGCTTGTTTTAAATGAATTCTCCTACCAATTTTATTTCTTTTCTACACAATTTTTGCATGGCTTATGTGGTATTTTTTCATAATCAAATAGTATTTCTTATCCTACTTGATAAAATGTGTCAGTTGAACAAGGGGCTTTTCCAGTACACACTGTAGTTTGTATATGTTTAATCACTTCTACGCAATGGCTTTGTGAGCTGTCCATACAGTAGCTAGCAGAATATTCATTCTGATAATAATGTAGCTTATCCTGTCAGATTTCTATTTGCTTTCCCTTACCCCAAGTTAATAAGGTTTGGAATATGTTTTTCTTGGCTCTTTGCACCTTTGACAGTGGTGAGGGCAAAGACAAATTCACTGGAGAAGGTCTCATCACTCTTGGTAGTGGTTGTAAACATTTTTTCTTTCCCTGCTGGAAAAAAATGTACATGAAGTGCATTTGGTTTGTGGCAAGGTTTTGGTAGTGAGGGGGCTGCAGTGCAGAAGCTGCCGCCATGTCAGAGCCAATTCTGGCCAGCTCCAAGATTCAAGACAGACCAGCCACTGGCCAAAGTTAAGCCCATTGGTGATGTTGGTAAGAAAGAGTAAAACAAAAAAAAGCTGCACAACAGCAGCTAAGAGGGAGTGAGAATGTGCAAGAGAAACAACTGTGCAGACACTAAGGTCACTGAAGGAGGTGCTCCAGGAGCCTGAGCAGAGATTCCACTGCAGCTTATGGTGAAGACCATGGGATGCAAGTTGACACCCTGCAGTCCGTGGAACAGATGTCCACCCTGCAGCTTGTGGAGGACCCCATGCCAAAGCAGGTGGATGTGCCCTGAAGGAAGCTGTGACCTGTGCAGGGCCCACACTGGAGCAGGCTCCTGTCGGAAACTGTGGCCCCATGGAGAGGAGTCCCTGCTGGAGCAGGCTTTCTGGCAGAACCTGTGACTCCATGATAGAGCAATCTGTTCTGAATTACTGAACCTCATGGAAAGGACCCATGCTGGAGCATTACTTGAAGAACTGCAGCCCATAGGAAGGATCCTGTATTTGAGAATGTCATAAAGGACTGTCTCCCATGGGTGGAACCCTACACTGGAGCAGGGGAAGAGCATGAGGAAGAAGGACTGGCAGAGATGGCATGTAATGAACTGACTGCAGCCTCCATTACCTGATCCCCTGTGCTGCTCAGGGAGAGGAGATAGAGAAATTGGAAGTTGAGCCTAGGAAAAAGGGAGGGATGGAGGGAAGGTGTTTCTAGATTTGTTCTTATTTCTCATTAACCTACTCTCATTAATTTACAATAAACTAATTTCCCCAAGTCAAGTCTATTTTGCCCATGATGGTAGTTGCTGAATAATCTCACTGTCCTTTTCTTGACCCGCAAGCTTTTAAATCTTATGTTCTCCCCCTGTCCTGTTGAGGGGGGAGATTGATAGAGCCACTTGGTGGGCACCTGGCAGCTAGCTAAGGTCAACCCACCACTTCAAGTCCATGAAAACTGCAGTGTCTCTGATCTTGTATGCGAATTTTGAAATAATTGCAAAATTGGATGAAGTTTTGAAACACTAGATTATGTAACACTAGGTTATTGCTATACTGCCCTGACTCTGCTTTACAGGAGGTAGAACTGTTTCTTTGGCAGTTTCTCAACTATCAAAATTGCCATCCTTGAGTTTTAGGACATAAAAAGTGTTACCTACTTACATTTAAAGGTCTGATGGTAATTGTTCTGGTTCGGCCAGGATAGGGTTAATTTTCTCCAGGAGTTGCTATTCGGTACCATGCCGACGTCATGTCCGGCGCGGGCAGGGCAGTCCCGGCTTTGTCTCACCCGGGTTCCCTCGCTCTGTGTCTGTAGCTGTATCCACGCGGTCTGTACCTTTATACCTCTTGTTTTGTACATTGTTATCCCTGTTGCTGTTACTGTTGTTGTGATTGTTGCTTTTGCATCGCCATATTAAATTCTGCTTATCTCAACCCGCAGAGTTTGTATTTTGCTACCTCCCCTGTTCTCGTCCGAGGCGTGGGGGGGCAGCGGCCACGTGGTGCCCGGTCCCGGCAGGGTTTAAACCACCACAGTGGTTTAAGTGAAATGAGTTCACAAGCGGTTAGCAGTATACAAACTTAAAAGATGGTCTCTGAATAAATACTCCTGAATCACAGCTATAGAAAAGCATAGCTTAATGTCTGTCAATTGGATAGTATTCTCTCCTTTCTGATTTCAACAGCATTCTTAATTGGGTATTTTAATTAGCTTTATGCTTTAGCTGACTCATAGCAACCAAAAATAAGCAGTATTCAGCTTGTTTAGGAAATCCTTCTGGGAGCCTTTGGGAGGTGAGATATTGAGTGGTAGTTGCTTTGCAAAAATGACTTTTGTATTTGCCTTGGGGTTTTTTTTTGTTTTTTTTTTTTTTTTAAACTCATGCCTATCTTCTGGAAGAAGAAACGAAAAATATGTTCATTTCTTGTCTTCTGACAAGGGGCACACAAGTATTACACTTTTAAAATTAAAAGCATCATCCTGTAAGCTTACTTTTGAAGATAATAAAATATTTTAGTGTATTCTAATCTTGAAGAATGGGAAGCTTGTGCATTTTTCTTCTAGCTTCGGAGAAGAAAGTTTAAAACATCATTGAAAATGTCAAAACTTTAACTTTACCTGTAAAACTGTCCTGATAGAAACTTAATAGGACATAAACAACATGATGGCTTACCGCCAGTGATTAGTAACCAGTGCTATCTCTCTCTACTGGCATTTCTTACTTTGTGAAACATCTGCTGAGAACTTGCACAAGCTGCTTTATTTTGCTAGTGAGGAACAAGAAGCCATCCCTTGTGGTGGTGGGGATGGGACAAGAATAAAAGAAAAATGGAGAGTTACAGGAGGCAGGCTTTTTGTAGCATCACTGAATTAAAACAGCTCTTTTAGGGGCATAGTAAGCACCAGAACTGTTCCTAGGAGGAAGGAACTTTTGGAAATGGGCTTGCAAGGAGCATTCCACCCTTTCAGCCTTTCCACAGTTGACTATACTGTGACATAGGTGTTAGGATCACAGAGAAAAGTAGATTTCAGGTGTGATTCAAAGATTTTACACAGAACTAGTCTCTTTTAAGCGATAGCATCTATTTAATAGAATTGAAACAATTTGTATGAAGTTGTTTAAAGCTGGTATAAAATGTGTGAAATAGATTAATATATAAACTGGAAAACAGTGATATATCTAATTTGAAAGAGAATTAACAAATTATGCAGCCAGTCTTATAAAGGACCCTTTTATAATTTCAAAATACTTCTTTTTAGAGTGCTTGCAAAGTAACTAGAATTGTATTTTAAAGTGATTTTGATCTGTTATGTCTTAAGTACAATTCATGCAGCTCTTTCTACATAAAATTAATGTTTAACAACTATAGTTGTTAAATATATGGTTAACTTGCTTAAGATCTAATATGTACGTGATGCATAAAATTGGCTTTTTTAATAGTAGATCTTTGGAATAGGTTGGTAGTGCTTTTTACTAATGTTTACTGATCTGCTTAGTGGAAGTATTTTAAAGGTAATTTATTTGATGGAAAGAGAACTTTAAATGTATTTATTATTAGGCAAAGACGTGAGATGTTTTAGTAACTTGATCCTGCCCATTTCACTAAGCATGGTGTTTATTGCTGGCGGAAATCCTCCAGCTTAATTATCTTTAGAGAGGTCTCTGACTGTCATGTAGTTTGGCTGTGTCGTGCATGCTTCACATTGCATGAGGCCTTAATGACTTGTTTCAGGATTAATCCAATAGTAGTAAGAAACAGGATTTGAGGTCTTACACAAAGCTGGGAGGAAGCAACTGTCAGTTTCCTCTTTCAATTCATGATACGTGAAGAATCAGCAGAGGGGAATAATTTGATTTTTGCTTGATCATGAGTGAACAAGATTATGAAGAAAGTGGGCCAATTCCAAGTGAGTTTCTTTTAAAGACTGGTTCTACTTCCTCTTTTCCTGAAATAGCTGGAAGTACAGACCTGTTGTAATATAAAGAATTTATAAAGAGCTTTTTCAGTGTTTTCATTAGAAGTAGACTGTACTTGACTATAATAGTTATAATATATAGCCTAAGTAAAGGAAAACTAAAATTTAGTGATGTTGATAAAGTGATGGATGCAGTATTGGAATCCTCCATTATGTAAGGGGGTTTACAAGGAGCTTAAGTACAACTTGTTCTGCTTTTCGTGATAGCTTACATAAATTGTGCTAGTCATTGATAAAAATAATGCAAGAAATTGGTGATGCAGTAAAAATATTTAGGCATTTCTTTACCAAAAAACCAACAACCTGCAACTTCGAAGTAGATTGCACTGAGTTCTTAAACCTGTGTGATACAAAAATTCAGTGGAAAGATGTGTTCAAACAAGGTTATTAATGCTTTTTCATAATTTGAGTTAAACCAAGGTAGTGGCTTTTGAAAACTTGTGTTTATGTTAGAGTTCTAAAGAATACTTCTATATACTTTTGGATTAGAAGTGGTAAGAAATAAAATTTTTAGGATTGTCTGAGTTCTCTTTAATTGACTGCCAATCAAAAAAATTGGACATATAGGAAGTGAATATGCATGAGAGAAAAGATAGAATTACAGGTTTTGCCACAGGCAGCTCTATCAGATGTGACATTTCTATATGTCAGTTTTAGTAACTCTTAAGGTTTGTTTACATTAACAGTAAATGCTTATTTACCCTTGTGCAAACTGGATCTTATCATCATATTTTCAGTTTGCAGTAGTTTGTTCTTAAGTGACCAGATACTAACTTAATGAAAATGTTACCATAGTTTTTGTTAATCTGTTAAACTGGTTTGTTTCACCTATGTGTGGCTAACCAGAATGTGCTTCAAGGTACGCGGAGTGTGATTAAGAATTGACCTTTGGAAACTATGAAAGGCTAGAACTTTTCTTCAAAGTATGATTCAACTGCCTTCTGCTTTAGACACCAGCATATAAATTTAGAAATTTCTAGGGGGAAGCAAAAATTTTATACATCTACTTGTTTAGAGAACAGCTACACCTTATCATAGCTGAGCTATCTTCTTTGAGGCCATGTGATTCAAAAGTTTTAGATGATTCTTATTCTTTGAACACCAGCTGTGTTCTTTTGCCATATAAAAAGAATCTGCTTTTATTTTTCAGATAGATGTTAAATTCTTGCAGCATGACAGGAGACATAGATGCTTGCATGTTTGGACAAAAAGTGTTTGAATACAAAGGCAAATGGAAACATTTTTTGCCTGTGAACAATAACAACAGATAGTGTGTAGGACAGCAAGGAAGCAGTGAGTCTGGAAAGGATTTAGGGATCACACTGGAATAAAATAGCATGAGCTTGGTTTAATGCTGTGGTAAAGCAGGCTACCCGGATCCTTGGAGTAGAGAAGTGATGATTATATTTCTGTAAATAGCATGATTGAGACTGATGTTAGAAGATATCTGGGTTTTAAAGTTTAAAACTTTCTTTTTGCAAAACTTAAACTGGAGAGGATGTTTCTGCAAAAATGATCAAAGGTCAGGAAAATGTTTTATGAACTTAACTGTTTCAGTTTTTCAAAACGAAGCTTGAGATTTGATAAGCATAGTTACCTTCACAGGTAGAAAATAGTAAGTGCAAGTAGTTAAACTTCGAAAGTGTACTAGGATGTTTCAGCTAGAAGTTTGAAAAGAGACAAGTTTAAATAGAAATAAGGAACAAGTTATTTAAGATTTTTTTCAGTAATTAAAGAAACATCAATCTTTATAAATTGGTAGGCTTTTTTCTTATTTCAGCTCTAAAAACATCAAGAGATACACTCAATGGTCAAATTTCAGTATGTTTTTTTTTAAATTTAGAGCATAATGCAGAAATGAAATTCTGCAACCTGTGGAAAAACAGGAAATCAGATTATGATGTAATATTTTTGTCCTTTCTCTTGAACAGGCATCCTAGTGCAAATTTCGGATCACTTAAATTATTATTTCTTTTACTCCAAGCCCTGCCCTGCTCTGCCGTTTTCCCCAAGACAAGACACTTATAACAATCCAACGTCCCGTCTCCCCCCTACACTCTACCTCTTGATTTGGGAATGGAAGGGTGTGTGGGTGGATGGGTAAGGGGGAAATGAAGGACTATGGTTCTGTGATTTAGTAATAGTGGCATCAGTGTTAAGGAAGTGATTTTGCTTATGCTGCTTATTCCTTCACTGATAGTATCTCTAGTGACAGCACAAGTGTAGTGAACGTGCAAACTCATCTGGATTAAAAGTAGCAGCAAGAATAAAAACAAAAGGAGAACTCC
>VYZX01022719.1:13796-26634 GCA_013401335.1 Brachypteracias leptosomus
ATGTGCTTTTAACTAAAGAACTAATAGCTGATGTCATCATTATCAGCCTTAGATAATGTACATCCTGCATATTTTACTATTGCATATTTTTAAACTTTTATTCCTCAGGAAGGTCATCCTCTGCTTATGCGTGATACTGTAGACCTTTTCCACACTGATTATATTTTCCTAAACATCTCCCAAAACACCAACCTCACAAACATGTTTCTTCTATGTGCAATGTAGCCATAAGTGGATGTATTAAACAAGGCTTATACATCAATGGTACTTTGATACCTTTTTGCCTGTTCCATTACCATCTTTCCCTCTAACTTATTGCACATACTTTTTGCTGTACTCCATCTTTTTTACAATATGAAAGAAACATCCTAACTATATTATAATCATATGCATTCTATATCAAGAATCTATATTTATTTTCTTTAGGAAGGAATCGAATATCAAAGAGAACTATCTACTTAGTATGCTATGATCTGCCTTGGGTAAATCCATGTTTTATTTCTTCACTGTCCCCTTTCAATCTCCATGTCTTTAATTATTCTGTCCCTCGAGACACATTCAACTTAGGAGCAAAGCCACCAAAGTAGTTCAGTGCCAAGTTCTGCAAGACTTTTTTTTTGCTTCCTTTTATTATTCCTGTATTTCTTTTAGTTGTACAAATTACTTTTTATATTATCCTTTTACAAATTACTGCCTTCACATGTGAGACTTGTTAAAAATATTTATTAAAAGATGCAAAAATTCATTCTCCGGTGCCCTGTTTTGAAACTGACTTCCTGTGCTGTGAGCTGTGATACAAAGAGTGTTTACTGTGGAAGGAATAAAACTCTTGACTGTGAAATGAGAAGATTCACAAGAGCTAAAAGAAAGTGTTTTCACAAAACATCAAAAAAAGATACCTCCAGGATTTTCAGTGCATCCTTTCAGGTGAGAAAACTGAATGATCAGACAGCAGCAGCAGATAAACTTTTTTGTGCAGCCAGACATCTTGTCCCATTCTTCAAACCCACATTTACTATAATGCTTAAGTGAATGAATTCTTCTGCAGGTGTGTGGAGCCATGTCTGTTCTGTTCTGGTTTCTGTGTGTCTCAACTGAGAAAGAAAGAGTTTTTAAATCCCTAAATAAGTCATATTTATCCGCAATAATTTTTAAAANAAAAGATAATATTAAGACTAGTAGTTGTGCTGCCTTTATTTCTGAAAGGCATTTTTTACACTATGCTATCTCTATTATAGAGATCTGTGGTTTTTAAAAATATGCAAAATAGTAATAGTTGGATATGAATTTTATGCTCTCTTACAAATGGGTAAAAAAGTATTCCAAATATCATTATTAGTGTATTCGGTGTAATGTGACTTTGTTCATTTATTTTTGGCTTATCTTTGTCTTTATGCATTTCTGCTCTCTGCAGTCTCTGCAGACAATTACAGCAGTGTTTTTCTGCAGGATTACTAATAGTGTAAGGAAGTAGATTTTACATGATCTTGAAAGAATTCAGTTTGCATTAAAAAGATATATTCTCCAGATGCAATATGACTAGATGCTGTAAGGAGAAACCTGTAATACCAATAAAGCTGCAGCAGGTGGCACTAGAAGGAGGATTAACCAGGGCCATGAGGCTGATGAGGGGATGAAGAAAACAGAAATAAATGACAGGAAAAGAAACGTTTAAAATTTGTATCTCTGTCTTTCTACTTCCCTGAAATAAAGATAAAGTTGCACAGCTGGCTGGATATAGAAAATGTTGGCTTGAGGGAGCTGGATTAGTGAAAGGTGAGATGCAGAAGGAAATAAATGAATAGCTAATTTCTGGTTTGGTTGATGGTTTCTGAGGACTTCATGGGGAATGAGGAATTTACTGGGGAAGAATAAAGCAAATATTTTCAGCCAGCCAACATGGATGCTAATGACTTTGCTTACTTCTATTCTTGTGATTTATAAGCAAATATTCATTTATTACGTTTGTTACCAGTAAGTCTAGTGAATAACTATGATACACTGCAAATGAAGTCATAAAGTTGACTTTCTGCCAGAGGCAGAGCAAAGTGCATTCCCTGGCCTATAGCTTATAACTGTCTTACATCTTTATCATCTGTTAAAATTGTTTTACAATTAAAAAGCAGATCACAGTGGTACCAGGAATATGGTTAGCATGAATTCAAAACTGCTTCCTCTTTATAGACAAAAAGCCACATTAAGAATAATTTTTAAATTAGATAAATTATTTTTCTATTAATTTGAATCTGCAAAGAAAAAGGACTTCATTATAAAGTCCTTCATTTGTAAATGAAAGTTGGCAATACCCACATCAAATTATTCAAGTTTTGCACAACCAAATTTTGCAGATGTTTCAACTGTGAGGATGAATTTATAGCAAGACATAGCTGTTGTTCTGTGAAATTTGCAGTTTTCCTAAATAATACATATATGCAGATCTACTGGGAAAGATCCTCTATCAAATGAAATGGGAAAAATGTTACATTTCAAAGAGAAATAAAATGAATATGATTTTTGGCATGCAGGGAAAATTTCAAAAACAAGATAGGAGAAACAAAACAAAGCACTGTAAAACTGAGTGAAATAAAACTGGACAATAGGAAAATAAGGTTGTAAAAGAGCTATGCAGCCAAACAGAAGTGGGAAAGACTTGTCCAAATTCCACAAAGTTCAGAAGTGAATGACAAACCTAGACATTGTGTGGAAGAGAAATGGGAAATGAGATGCTAGAAAAGAGAGATAAGATTATGTGAGCTGAAACATTTCATGGGTCAGTAAGGGATATGTTGCGATGCAAAAGCTGAGAGAAGGTTGTAATATTCTGGGTGAGCCAGTTATGCCTTTTTATGCACTTTCTAGATATCATAGATTCATCCCTGGATAAAGAAGGTGATGATCTTGACATTCCAGATAATATTCTACAAACTTCTGTAATTTCATCTGTCCTCACACAAACATATCTACATATGTCAGCATATTATTTTTTTATAAGACTGGCTTTTCCGTAATTATAAAGGTACTTTATATCTATCTGTATACTTAGTTGTAATTCAACCAAAACAGGAAAGAAAAAATAAATCTTTTGACCTTTCTCTGTCTGATATTCCTTTTTGGTGGCTGTAAGCTATTTTGTAAGACAAATGTTTACCCGCAATAGTGCCGGCCTTTTTACTGAATTTGCATGACATTGCCAGAATAATAATTCTTCCTAATTCAAAGCCCTGGGGTTCTTAGAGCTAATCCTAAAGAACATCACTCCATAGAAAGTCCTTGCCAAGATTCTATGTGATATTTGTCCTATTTTTAAACATGAAATTTTGTCTAGCTGCAGAGTCCAGGACCACCTCATGGGATATTCTTTAGAGATAGGATGCAGCACAAGGAACATTTTTAAGCTCATATTAATTTAGTTGGAAGGTCAATATTAACTCAAGGAACTATATGACAAAGAAATCCAGCTCATGGACAAATTACCCTATTGTACTAAACTCTAGAAGCTGAGTTTAGAATTTAAGGGAACATTTAGGAGAGCTAAAGAACAGGTTATGATCCACATAATCTTTAATACAGTTTCCCTATGCCTTTTTCTTACAAATAAAAGTTGATGTGAAGAAGAGGAAGACCACATGCACAATAGATTATTTTAACTTGATGAAACTTGGTGCCCAGTATGGTTATTTAGAAATAGGCCTTTTTAATCTCAGTCATGCTGATCTTCCATTTTATAAGGAATGTAAACAAAAGCTGCATTGAGCACCTTTCAAAATATTCTCTATTGTTTGGCATTTTTATTT
Source organism: Brachypteracias leptosomus (assembly GCA_013401335.1). Taxonomy (NCBI): domain Eukaryota; kingdom Metazoa; phylum Chordata; class Aves; order Coraciiformes; family Brachypteraciidae; genus Brachypteracias; species Brachypteracias leptosomus. The sequence continues at coordinate 17,591 of VYZX01022719.1, forward strand.
TTGATGGTTTGATAGAGTCTTAAATATATTTTTACAAAACCTAAATTAGTTGGACTGAGGTAGCATGAAACCAAAACATGCTCTTCCCTCTCTAGTTGAATCAGAGCATCCTTCAAGGGCTGAGGAATTTGATTTAAATAAGCAACTGGAGATCAGAAGCTTCTGGGGCTTAATTTAATCTCTGTCCCACAATTGTTCCTGACACCAAACATTTCTACATGGCAATTCACGTTAAATTCCATAGTCTCTGTGACATGCAAGAAGGAAACTCAGCAGTATGCTGTCTAGTGTTCAACTCACAGAAAACAGAGTCCTTCTAGTATCCTATTGACATATATGAGCTCCTAAACAGTTCACATGAAGCATAATGACAAAATTTGGGCGACTGGGCTGATTTTGTAATTGCTGAGTCTGCTGTTTATGCAGCTCACAGTAACTAGGAATGTCTTTTTGTAGTGCAATGTCATAGTAATTTCTGCCAAAATATAAAGACAGCCTGTACAGTAGAAGCCCTTCAAAAGCAGCAGTGATGGAGCCACTGATGTGGTCCTTTGGCCTCATTAATGTCAGGAGTTCACTAATATGCAGCTTATTCCTTATACTTAAGGACTAACTTTTCTATAGGTAACGAACACAGCAATTTAGCCTGTTTTGCAAAACCACTTTTAGGACGTAGCTTAAGTGCAGTGACCTAAAATTCTTCTGAAACTCTTTGCAAATGAAGCTCTTTACCAATTTAACATAACTGCAAACATTCGGACAGTTTAAAGACAGCTTCCCCTTGCTAAAGTATAGAAATCAAACTGTGCACTATGTGGATACTCAGGGGCTAAAGCTTTTTGGGAAAGCTTGGCACAATTGTATGCGCCAAATATTGCCACATTTATAAGTTTACTCTTCAGAGTTGAGAGTGTAATTCTTTAATGTTGGTATTAATAGCAATAAATCCAAACAGGGACATTCACGATGCATTTTTCTGATGGGCAGCCAATCATTCAGTCCTATGCTCACTTCATAAGAAAAGGCAGATCACTCTTGTAAGCTTTGGCTCTCTACTATAGGCAAAATGTGTTCATTCAAAAGGGCAGAACTGGTAATGCTTTCTTTGCGGAAAGCATAAAAAATTACCATGAGAAACGGCAGCATGCACAGCTAAGGCACTCCCTTCCCCTGACAAAAAAAAAAAAAAAAAAAAAAAATATATATATATGTAATGACAAAGAACTCTCCAGCGAGTGGCTGTGTCTCAGTGCTCATGTGCTGCTGGCTGCTCTGTCTTATTGTCTGACTCCCACCACATTTCCTACCTGCCACCACCAGGGGTGTCCAGGACGCCCTGCAAGCGTGAGGCTCCAGTCGCCGAGCGGTGCAGAGGAGTCTGGCAGTTCAGCCCTGAGTGATTCTGTGAAATTGAAGGAGAGATTCTCGCTGCTGCTCTTCAGGGATTGCTGTCGTTAGAGGGAAAAGCAGATCGGGAGGGGTGTGTGTATGCGTGAGGAGATGCAGAGTGCATTCGGCTGAGGTGTATGGTCCCTGGGAAGCACTGCAAGAGGCGGCAGAGAGCAGCAGCGTGAAGAAGAGGCAGGAGCAGGACTGAAGTACAGATCAGCTGTTTCCTAATACCCTGGCTCTTTTGGGTGCTTCAGTGAATGTGAACATGGATTCTGTCACTGAAATCTTCTTGAAGCTGCTGCTTCTCCTATCTGTTCAGAACTGGCACACGGCAGTGGCAGGGAATAAATGTAAGTATTGCATATGATTTAAAATTCAATCCAAACTGCTTTGAAAACTTCTAGCATATTTTATTTGCATTTAGAATAAATATTACTTTTGAGACAAATGCTTATTGTTTTGAAATCATGTCAGCAAGTTGCTAGGCTGAAAATGCTCTAAAATCCTTCTATAGATTTTTTCATAAGTCTATGTACAGACTATTGTTTATAAGGCTTGCAGTATAAGAGTAGCTGAAAGCAACATTTTACTAATGGATGCATGTTCAACCTCATTTTCATTTCTGGTTTCTATTTGTAAGTGCAGCATTTTCTAAGGAATTGTGTCTTACGTGGAAATTACTGTCAGGTTTCTATTGTGTACTGTTTCAGCTTGGGTTTTAGCAATTTATGATTTTGAAATCTAGTATGTGCATCTCCTGAATTAAGCTGGCAGTCAAATAATTCTAATGGACATTACTGTGCCATTCAAAAGCGGTACAAATATAACAAGGAAAAACGTGGATAGCAAGACTTTATGGTCCCTGCATTGCTTGCTTAGGGAGTATTGTTCATGCATGACTAAAGAAGAGGACACTATCAGTTTCAGTAGAAAGTTCTTTTAAAAATGAGTAATTCATTGTTAGCCAGTAGGGTGCTATTTCAAAATAAAGACAGTGATTAGTTTTAAAGACAATCTGCTTTCTAGGAGGCAAATTTGATATATACTTTAAAATCTGTCTTCAGTGTTGAATTAGGTTAATTATTTTTAAATTAAAAGGAAAAGAAGAAACTTACCCAGAAACTAATTTTCGGGGTTTCATCATTCAGCAACATTTCTGAGCTATTCTTGTGCCATTTGATTCAGCTTCAGCAAGCTGAAGGGTTTCATTTTGCATATATGTGATAGAACAGTAGCTTAAATGCCATATGATCATAACCTGAAGTGAGATTATTTTCTCCTTTTCCTGTTAAGGCACTGATTGTGCATCACAGGAATGTGGAGGACAGGAGCAATGCCTCTATGGGAAGAAAGTGCACACTATAGCAAAGAGGAATGTTCAAGAATAACCTTATAGCCCAGTGGCAGGGGACAGCTCCCTGGAAACATGTGAGCAACGGCAGAGAAGTTTGAAATGCTCTATGTGTCTGTAGCCTAGGGTTTTGCATATGGATGTTTTGACTAAATATGCTCCCACGAGCCAAACATTCACATTGCAGCACCAAAATGATCTTGTGCTGTCATTCAGTAATGATATCGCATTTGATACTCAAGTGCATAGTGTAGCCCTAAACATGAATACTAAGTTCCTCTTGTTAAAATACCCTGCTGCAATCCAGCCACAGCTTTAATTCTCTTCATTATTCTGCATTGTACAGCTTATAAATACATCCATTTTCACAAGACCATGATAATTGAATTGCACATTAATAGCATTTGGCACTATGCACAAAACTAAATCAGCTGCTTACAGAGAGACATATTAAAACAATTGCAAAAAAGACTTGCATCACCATAGCAAAGCAGTAAAGCACTAGAGGTCACTCTTACAATTTAGGAAGCAAGGTTTGAGAAAAAGACTCAAGCTTCTTCCTGATACAGAATTATGAAGGATAAAATAAATCAGGTATGAAATACATTTATTACTGGCTTTCTCAAATACTTCTCAAAAACAAGCCAAATTCAGTTGCAGTATCAAATGAGCAACTTGAATGAAGAGATTTTTCACATATCTGCTAGTATTCATAAATGTGTACTATTTTTATTTGTTAATATGTTCTAATTCCTATGTCAAAACACTAATCTGAACTGAAGAAGTAAGAATTCTTCCCATGCTATAGGCAAAGAGACTGATTGTGGGAAAAGTAAATGAAATCATTTAAATTAAGAAGGAGTGAGTGCTATTGTAAAGAGAACTTGGCCAATCTAATGCATATAATTTCTTTTTGATATCTAATCTGGAAAAAAAATCCCTTTATATATTATTGTTTTGGAAGTGACCATTTCTGTGGGAGTGTCTGTTTTAAAAGTGACAGTTTCCATCTCAAGCATCAAGGTATGAATTTGGTTATCGTGTTAGGTTTCATAAAATGACCTCAGGAGAAAAGATTTTTTGTAACTACTAATCGCAGTAGATACCTGCAGCAGCCATTATCTACTCACTTGAACTTACCTTACTCCTTTATTCTTGAGAAGCTGACCAGGAATTGAAATCCTTTTTAGTAGATGGTTCTAATACTGACATTACATTATTGTATTCAAATATGTTTGCAGAATCAGATAAGGTTCCATTTTCTTGGTCAGATTTTCCAGTAGGCTGCCAATCATCAATTAGAAGTTTTTTTAATTCTTCCTCTAAATTAGTTTATTTCTGTTCTTTTAATTTTATGGTTCTTTCTTTAATATCAGATCCTGAATACCTAAGTTTTGCTTTGTCCTTCCTCAGACCAACTGCCAGGAAGAAAAGACCAAAGTAGAGATCTTTACACTTCACCTTGAAATGTCAATGCTAATGTCACTAAGTCAGTTGTATAAATCAAAACTTGATGTATTCAGAATTATTTCTGCCTTAAAAGAATCACAGTATTTCTCTTTTGAGTAAAATGATTTTGAAATTCTTAAGTTTTCTGAAGGTGACAGATACAATAATCTAAAATAAGAAAGTTTATTTCTGAGATTTTATTTTGGGATTGTTTATTTGTTTTCCACTTAAAAATAATACTGACATTTCCAGCCAAGAGATGTAATAATTGCTGCTGGGAACTCAAGTCTTTTAAAAGTTCTGTAGTAGTGCTCCTTCATGTTTTCCTATGCTTTTTTCCTCCTAAAGAATTCCATTTCCAAAGTAGCTGGAGGGAGTTTTAAGTGCGCAGCCCTGAGTAAGTAGCTGTATAAGGTCAAGTTTGACTTTCAAATGAAGGATTAAAACAACTACTCCTGTAAGGTTTTTTTGCTAGAGCTAGGAAACATTTTTATTTTATTGGGAGCTGTCTCTCCAGCTGTAAATCAGCAAGTTACTAAATCAGTCTTTGAGAACTTGCCAGAAATAGGTGCTCTAATAGGTGTATTACTTTTTTTTCTAACTCTCTAAAACTGAAGTGTTGCACAAAACATAATTAAACGCTCTACACACATCAACTCAACTGTGACTAAAAATTATTAAGGTCAGTTTTGTCAGTAAATGGAAATAAATAGAACAAATTAGGGAATTTCTATGTGAATTCTCACCTCTTTATGCCTACTTCTCTCTGTTAAAACTGAAGTTTCACAGAAGCTCTTATCAATTCAAATTTTCATGTTTGTACTTCAATGATCATAGTTTCTATAAACACAGAAATGCTTCTTACTGTTGTTATTATTTTTAAATATCAGGGATTTCTTGCTGATTCGACAATAGAAGACCTACTCTAAGGCTGATAGCAAATGGCTATTAATGATGTTGAAGTTTTCAAATAGAGGACTGAGCAATCACATACCTTGATTATGTTATCAGATGCAAGTCATTGTACAAGTAATATTCTTAGGGAAGGGAATACTTGCTACAAGGAAAATACTGTATCTTCATTTATAAAATAATTTCATTCTGATGTTAATCATTAATACTCAACAGTTCCATAGACTGACAACTTTATACAATCACATTAAAAATGTACTAAAATACTGTTTATCACAAACAATTTAAATTAAAATATAATTCTCTTACCATTAGTTTGTGGTTGATGTGAACTGTAGGGGAGGAGAAATTAGAAACTTCTTCAGTTTTCTTTTAGCCTCATTAATATTTATCCTCTGTTTATTATTATCTATCTCTGCGCTGAGCTAGCAATAGAGACTCCATCAGCGATCAGGCCATCTCTGGGCAATTATTTTAATGAATAAAACATTACAGACATCTTTAGTACATTTTTCATGGTTTTACTACAGTGACATCAAAAGCTCAAAAGCTTTTATCAACATCAAATCTAAACCAATACCAATGGAAAAATCTATCAAAATTTATTTCAGACTTTCAAGGCTGAGAATTCAAAGAAAGGCCTTGGGTTGATTACACTGAGTGTAATCAACAATTTGCATCCCATTGCTCTAGGCTTTAAAATTCCCATGAGCATATTTGTCCCAGGGCTCAGTCAGCATGATGGATAGAGCAAATCTGGTCATGATTGATGTATAGTGACAGACAAGTAATGACATTCTCGAAGTGGGATAGAATAAACCATGAAAAGAAAATGCAGTATGTTATATGTAAAATATGCTGTCAGTGCTAGTAATAACGTTTGCATTATGTTTTAGAATCTACTGTGTTTTAGTTATGTGCCAGTTAGGAGTTCCATAGTAATTACTATCAACTTCTTCATATCTTGATAATTCTGCAGTCATGGCTGTTCTATTTTCTTTCTCACAAAATAAGTAGATGTAAGTGTACGTCTCTGTTCAACCCCACAAAAAAGAACCTTTAACTAAGGTGTTGTATCCAATTAAGTATGTCTTACAAAATCATGTACACTTCTATCATTGTGTATGAAGTACAATGCTCAAATTTAGTATTTTTTCTAAATGCTTCAGTGCAGCAGTAGAAAACAACAGCTTGTCATAAATTAATATTTCTCATATGATATATTTGACAGTATTCTACCTATGTTTCATCTTCTATAAGAATTTAAATAATTACAATTTTATATCTTCAAACAAGTTTAGCTGAGAAAAACATGGGTCTCATTTCTTCCCCATCCCTTCTAACCCCTGCTACCTCCCCACCCCAAACGAGCAAATCAATGCTTGAGAATGCTTGAGAAATGCTTGAGAAATGCTTGAGAAACATTACATCTTTCAAATATTTATTTTCTTTTCCTGCAAAATGACCCTGTGCTTTGATGCAACCTGCAAGTCTGAGAGTTGTAATGTGCAGTATCATACAGCAGTAACAATCTTTTGTAGGAAAGTTAGAACTGCTTCCCAGTACTTTCATATGTTTACTCTTTGTTAGTTGCTCTCAACTAACAAGGTCATAACAGAGGTGAGAGCAGTGAGATCCATCAATAATTCAAAGGTTTCTCCTTTGTAGAACACACCAGGCAATTTATTATGAGTGATAAAGAAATACTAACTACCAAAAAGTCATGTCTGTCAGTGACTGCAGAAGTACACATTAACTTTATTGAAAGGGTTTCTGAAGTGAAAGTTAAAATTTGCTCTTCCATCTTCAGTTTTCAGTTGTTTTATGAAGAGGAAAGAAAAACCAAAACAATACTGATAGTGTTGATTTTACAAGTTTCTTTAGAATTGTTTGGGGTTTTATGCTATTAGATATGACTAAGATTAAATGTTTTGGTAGAATAATCTGGTAGTTCTTGAATGAAAAATACTTTACATAACTTAAAACTTGAAACTTTGGTAGTCAGGGCCTGTGCATGACTTCTAGATAAAAAAAGAGATAATTATGGTAGCATGTCTTACGTAAATGTCACTATAACAAAAGCTGTCTTTCTAAACTTGAAAATAACATAAAACATATGAGAGATATAGTATATTGTCATGATGAAAAAGGTTTACCTTTATTTCTTTGTAAAAAAAATGATAGAGCTCTAACATCAGGGTTTAATGAATTGTGGTTAACTGGAATTTTAACTCTCCAATGTTTTATACTTATGTATTTGATCATGCTTACTTATCTTTTGTGTGTTTGTGTTTTATATATGTGCAAGTACAGCATTAAGACTAGAGCTAAAGCTGTGAAATGCAGAGGAGTTGAGGATGTAAGAGGAGGGTTGACGTCCAATTATTTTGCTTTTCACAAGACAATTTTCAGTGTTTGTTACAAATTGCTATACTATTTTTTAGTAAGCAAAAGGTAGTGTGGACTGGGAGGTAAAAATGTTACTGTTTATATTCTACTTAATGAGTATTTTCAGTACAATAATTTGAAAAGTGATTGAAATCCTGGAAACTCCTGACATTTTAAGTAGATTAAAACCAGTAACTACAGAATTATTGTTTAAATAGCATACTCACTTAATATCCTAGTGAAGAAAACTATCTCTAGGGTTTTAAATCTCAAAAGATACAGAAAAAAATACATTTAGGAAATCTATCCAGCTGGGTAGTGTGTCTAATTACTTTTTTTATTAAGTAGATCTCATTATTTGGTTGTGCTCACGAATAAGATATTGCTTGTTCCTTGTCTGTTTTGAATGCCTGTTTGTTTCTATAACATATTTTTAGCAATTAATATATTTACATATGTGGTCTGGAGGGAAAAAAAAGTATTAGAAACAGCATGTTGGAATATTGAAACTTATTGCATAATACTGTTCTTTATTCAGCTGATAGCTGAACCAGATTTTACTTTTTTTCAGGCATGTACCTGTCAATTTTAAATGTTAAAGAGAAAGTGGTTTTCAAAATGTAAATTGTTCCTAAAAATATTTTGTAAATATTTTTTCCTAATTATGTTTTAAATTTGCCACCAATAATCCCATCTGTATCTGACTAATCTGAGTTACTGTGAAAATATACCTTTAAATAAAATTCTAAACAAATGAAATCTTGTAAAGTATATGGTTAACTGGGGTACAAAAAATATTATTACTCAGATGTCATATAACCTCACTACAAACAGAATATGTTATTATTAGAGAAGGTCTAGAGCAGAGATTTTGAACAAGAGACAAGAATAAGACCTTCATAGGACGACACGCACTATAATGCTGTAGACATGCACTATAAAAGTAATGCTGTAGACAGCTTGAGTTGCTTATGGGGAGTCTGAATCACTTTGGTTAATTCACCAGCATCGTTGTGCTGTACCTTCCATTACATTAGACTGAATGTGCTCAATGTGGGTAATGCGTAATTATGTGAAAGATTTGAGGAGAGGAGAGAGGAAAGGTTTATTTCTTCAGGATTATGAATTATGGTAGAGGTCATAAGATGTTTACTGCTATAGAGTATTAAAAAAAAAATACTAATTTGAAGCTGGAAGATGTTTTGAATTAGAAATGGGTATATAGAGGCTGCAGAAGGGAGTATTTTCCTGAATTTTCACTGCTTCATTTATTAACAAGTATGCCTTAGTTTTGAGATAAATGGACACTGATGGCTTCTGCAGAGACAGGAAAATTGGGATGTATCTGTCTAAAATTAAAAATCTGAAGCTAAGTTCTTTGCATCTGAGCTATGTAAGTCCCTTTTCAGTCATATGAGAGAAAAAAAATAGTTCTTAAAGGAAGAACTCATGCAGAAGTTGGAAGGACAAAATGGCATGCAAAGGTTATTATCTAGTATAAAGCAATATGCAGTGTAGAGTATCATTTGTCTCATTGTGGTGGGTTTACCCT
>VYZX01022721.1:0-46914 GCA_013401335.1 Brachypteracias leptosomus
AGACAGACCCACTACAACATATTAGAAAAGACATTTAATTTCCTTATTGCAAAAGTGTATCAGAGGTCCTCCAAATATTACTTTATTAGAATCTTTGCTTAATTAATAGAAATATTTGGGCACAACTTCTTACAAAACATTAATGCCGGTTTGCATTAATAACAGCATAAATCTCTGTTTGCAAAAGTGTCTATATGCAACGCCTTCCCAACGAATATTGCTACAAATCTCATCAGTAGCATGTCAACATGACTATATTCTGAAGACAAGAGCTTTGTATCTATAATGCTGGTCTTTCCCTATGAAAGAAGTGTACAGGACCCTATAGACGACAGCATGACTATTACAGCAAACTCTGGCAAGAAATGTAGTCTATGGTAGCTTAAAGCCTGGCAAGAACATATGTATGACATGATGGGGTGACAACTTAATAATAAAAATGCTAGAGTCGGGGTAAGAAGTGTCTCCAATTTTTTTTCTCTCTCTTTCCACATTAATATTTGGACTATATCTTCCCCTCTTGTTTACTGTAACATCTCCTGCATTTCCTATAATTTTTCAGAGCCTAAATCTTTTCATCTCCAATACCTAGCTTCATCCTCATTCTGAAAACACACTGGTAGAGTTTACTAATTTTAACTGCAAGGACTTTTCACACTCTGTAACTCCTGTTGGTATTAGTTCACCTGGAAAAACTCTTACTTATTTTTCTTTTGCATAACACAAGAAAAATAAGAGTGGATGATTTTTAGAGCTTCCTGGTTTGCAAAGAAAGTGCCTATGACTGAGCTCAGTCTGATTTATGAGATGATTTGCAGCTCACTCATCATCCTTTTCTGTCATAGCTGTTTGTCAAGTGACTGTCTCTGGTTACTAGGTTGTATTGCAATTTTTGCTAGTCTGCACTGCTTATATCAGACCCATTCTAAGTATTGGTACACTCCAGTTTTAATATACCAAATTTGGTGTTCAATAGGCATTGTAGTGAAATGGATAAAGTACTGTACTAGACAGTTTTGTGTGCACACTCATGAAGAAATTGGGACAATTGAGAAAATAAAATTGCAAATTTAGCTTATAAGGTATTTTTTCTGTAAAGGAAGGCAAATGACTATATGTTCTGTGCAGGAATGGGTATACACAGATTACCAAATAAGTACAATTGAGTGTATATTTTACTACAGCTCCATATTCAAAAGTTTGTACTGGAAAGGAACAGAAAGTATTCTTTACTGTATGTGAATGATTGACTTTTCTATTTTTTCCTTAAATAGTAAAATAACAGATACATGTAGCAGTTACTGATAATTTAAGCAGTTTTAGATAGTCTTCATATTTGTAGTTGAGGTGGTTTGCTAAACCTAAAGAATGCAGTGCAATTCCTACATGCTTCTCCATTAAATAATTCTATTTCTAGTTGATTGTTTAGAATGTATGACAGTCATGGGAGAAAAACTAGGTCTCTAAGACCTGTAAGACTTTCGTGCTAAATGTGATCATCTCCTGTACCTCCATGGAGACAGATGGGGTAGCTTTGCCTCTTTGTAGGCATCTGTATGATCTGTCCTTTCTTGGATTTCTGAAGCCTATGGCACCTTGGTGCTGTAGCTGGACAGAAGAAAGGAGGCAGAAAGACCCTCTCTCAGTTCTTTTGTAATGTACATTGTTAGATTTCCTTCAGAATGCAAAGTAGCTGACCAAGAAAAGATGTCATCTGAGCAGCCAAAGTACTATTAGCTTTGTTGGAGGAGGAAAACAGGAAGAGTTACCCAGATCACAGAAGAACAAAATATGGATATGAGAAAACATCCTTGGCTGTTCAACCTCTCTGAGATCTATTCCATATGTTCATTATCAGCCTGACTCCTGTTTGATCTGGGGCTGTTCCATCTCTTTTCTCACAACTGTCCACATCACAAAAGCCTTCTCTGGTCCTTTCTTCCATTTCTTGATCAATTCTGCCTTTGCCTAGACACTTGCATGTGCAAATCTTTTTGTCATGAAAACCATTCTGTATGCCATTTGGGAGTTTTCAGAAGATGCTATCACGTACTCTTGTTACCAGACAGAATAACATCTGATTGAAGTAGAACGTGGTAAATTTAAATGTGAAATGTTGTCCTCAGCCAGCTGTATAGTAAATGACATTTACCTTAAGGGTCACATGGCTGCATCTAGAATAAACAACAGACTGACTGTGATATGTGTGGCAGCCTTCATCTCATCCTTATTCAGATCAAATCCCAGGTGCAAGGGAAAGCTGAGTCTGTTGTAACCTTGCCTTTTGCCTTAATACGAGATGAGGATACTTAGGCAGGCCTTGGGGCTTGGAAGGCTGCATGAGTCCCCCTACACTTATTTCCTCCAGGACTGTAGCATTGTAGATATATCCTATTATTTAGAACCTTACAAGTTTCATGTACTTATTAAAAGGCTGGAATTTTGTCTTCTTATTTATGCAAATGAAGACCTAAAATTACACACAAGTATTTTCCTCCTGCTCTACACATACATGATATCCAGAAAAGGTCTGCTGTATACTTACTCTTGTGTTATTTCTTTCAGCTTTCAACTCTGAAATCTCTTCTTCTTTTTCAAGCAGCTGTTCCCGGCATGCATTTAATTCTTTTGTCAGTGCAGCAAATTCCTGTGGAATAAAATGATATATGAAGTTACTCAAGGCATAAGCACTAGAATAATCAAATCCATATATATTCTAGAGTTCGAGGGTTTAAATAGTATTTAGAAATCATCGACACAAGCTAGAATAGCATATGTAAGCATCAGCATCTACCAAAACCATTTAAAGTCTAGACATATCTAATAAATACATCTATGGAGAACACTGATTTTAGTTTAGAAACTAAAGAAGGTTGAAGATGATGGCAACATCCCCCATACATATCAACCACACCAGAATAAGAACAGAATGGGCCTATTTCACAACAGAGGCACCACAGCTCACAAATAATGAGGTTTGACTCATCATGTCCACTTAGCAAGTGTTCCTGCCTCTCTGTAAGGCAACTGTTGCAATATAGCATGGGAGAAAAAAGTTAAGGGATTCACTGATCAAAAATTATCTAATATCAGATTAACATCAGTAATATGTGCATTGTGAAAAAATACTCTCATTATTTTTACTTGATATTTAAATTTAACTATTAAAATGTATTTGGGTATTGCAATGAAAGGCTGTGATGAGTCAGAGCAATATTCATGTTTGTTAGTTTGGAGTGAGTTTCTTATGAAATAACAAGACAAAATGAAACTGGATTTTAAATTTCTCCTAGTGATAAGTTTTTTACATACAACTAATAGGTTTTCTGGAAAGCACATCTCTCAGTTGTCAAAATTCTTATTAAAATGTCTTGTTTTTACCATTGCTGTTACTCCTCAACAATATACATAATTTTTTGTCTATACAAAGGGCAGTCACAGATTTGTCATTCATTTAAATAATGAAAAGTTTTCACTCCGTATGTGTTTATTTTTGACAGGCACAACATACACTAAAATGTAGTGGTTAATTTTATCCTTTACAGAAAAAAGATGCTACATGTCTCATGAAAAGGATGAAAAGCCTTTAAAATTTGTGATCATGTGTCAGAAAAAAAAATTGTTGTCTTGATGAACAGTGTTGCTGCTTAAAAAAGCTATATAGATATTTAAAAATATGAAGTTAATTTTAGCTTGACCAAAATAGTCAGTGCTTAAAAGCACTCACAAGCTGCCAGAGTTAAACTGAAGTAATTCCTAATTCCTTCCCCTCCCTCCAAAAGAAAGTAGTTTAAGAAAAACACATGTTCAGGTGGTTGATCTTATCAGCCAGTAGAATGAAGGTGAGACTAAATCTACTTATTTAAGACAAAAGCTAGCAATGATCTCAAAAGAGAGATCTCAAAAGTCTGCTGCTTCCTCTGGAGTTGTTGGAAGAAGCTTTTATCTGACCTAAAGTGATGTTCAACAGAAGTTTGGTAGGTTTTCTTGGGCTCATTCTGCTTTAAAAAATTTTCCAAATAATTAATGGTATGTGGCATTATTAATAACATATTAAAAAGTATTCAGATAGATTTCAAGTGATATTCTGACAATGTGTAACTAAGGTGTTTTTTCATTTTTCAGCAGCTGGAACTGCATTCACAGTAAATCTCCATGCAAACTGACGGTAGTAAGGAAAATGTTCTGATATTCTCAGTGGATTTTGTTTTAGAGATCAGCTATTGATCACGTGAACCATGTAGTGATGCTTTGTGCCATACCTCCTAATCAGTATTTTCATTTTACACCCTAGCCATCAAGAAGTTGTAAGGCATAGTTTGAAGTAAAAGCCCTTAACTTAGCTTTGGAAATGAGATTTAGACTTTAAAACTCTTCTCTCACTTTTCAAAAGTATCATTAAAATGTCATACTTTCGGATTCAGAAACAGCCAGTCCATCAGTATTATTCTGTCTGGACTGTCCAGTGTTTAAAAAACTCCTGTCCTAAAGCTACATAGCGAAGGAAAATACCATATTTCATAGAAAGCCAATGATCTCAAGTCAGACTGAATCAAAATTTTGATGCACAAAACCACACATGCACTTCTTATTTCTCTAAAAGAAACTATACAGTGCTACTCTTGTTACAGTGTATACACACGGACAATTGTCTACAATACTTTCAGAATCTCACAGAATAAATTTTCTGTATTATCTCTGTAGTATGTGATTGCTATTTATGTTTTCCCATTTCTTTGTATTGTTTCAGTTGGAATAAAAATAGACATTTTGGCATATGCTTGGGCATCCGGATGGGTGACAGGTGATGAAAGTATCATCTGGTGACTTACAGTTCTACCTCCAGAAAGGCAAAGCAGTCTGGTAGCATGCTTTTGTCCCTTTCCTTGGAAACATAAAAAGATATGAGCTTATCAAATTGTATATTCTTTGCTGTACCAAGACAAGCTCACTACCAGCAGTACAGTTTCTAATGCTTTGGTCAATATAATCTCAAATAATTAAGGAATGGCGTTCCTGCTAGTCTGCTGAGCATCATGGAGATTGTTCTTAGGGAAATTTTGTTTAGTCATCAGCTTGAGTTTTCATTTGCTTTAAAGCAAATAATTACTAAAAACTCTGCTCCCAGAGAGTCCAATGCCTAACGCAGCACATACACGACAACCAGGCGATCAGACCCAGTCAGCACAGGTTCATGAAAGGCACGTCCTGCTTGATGAACCTGATCTTCTATGACAAGATGACCAACCTAGTGTGTGAGGGAAAGGCTGTCGATGTTGTCTATCTAGACTTCAGTAAAGCCTTCAACATCATTCCCCACAGCATTCTTATGAAAAAACTGGCTGCTCGTGGCTTGGATGGGCATATGCTCCACAGGGTAAACACTGGCTGCATGTCTGGGCCCAAAGAGTGGTGGTGAAACGAGTTAAATCCAGCTGGTGGCCAGTCACAAGTAATGTTCCCCAGGGATCAGTATTAGGACTACTTCTGTTTAATATATTTATCAACAATCTTGATGAGGAGATAGAGTGCACCTTCAGCAAGTTTGCAGATGACATCAGGTTGGGCAGAAGTGGATCTGCTTAAGGGTAGGGAGGCTCTACAGAGGGAACTGGACAGGCTGGACCGATGGGCCAAACTCAATTGTATGAGCTTCAACAAGTCCAAGTACTGAGTCCTGCACCTGGGCCACAATAATCTCATACAATGCTACAGGCTTGGGGAAGTGTGGCTGGAAAGCTACCCAGCAGAAAGGGACTTGGGGTTACTGATCAACAAACGGCTGAATATGAGCCAGCAGTGTGCCCAGGTGGNCGACAACCAGGCGATCAGACCCAGTCAGCACAGGTTCATGAAAGGCACGTCCTGCTTGATGAACCTGATCTTCTATGACAAGATGACCAACCTAGTGTGTGAGGGAAAGGCTGTCGATGTTGTCTATCTAGACTTCAGTAAAGCCTTCAACATCATTCCCCACAGCATTCTTATGAAAAAACTGGCTGCTCGTGGCTTGGATGGGCATATGCTCCACAGGGTAAACACTGGCTGCATGTCTGGGCCCAAAGAGTGGTGGTGAAACGAGTTAAATCCAGCTGGTGGCCAGTCACAAGTAATGTTCCCCAGGGATCAGTATTAGGACTACTTCTGTTTAATATATTTATCAACAATCTTGATGAGGAGATAGAGTGCACCTTCAGCAAGTTTGCAGATGACATCAGGTTGGGCAGAAGTGGATCTGCTTAAGGGTAGGGAGGCTCTACAGAGGGAACTGGACAGGCTGGACCGATGGGCCAAACTCAATTGTATGAGCTTCAACAAGTCCAAGTACTGAGTCCTGCACCTGGGCCACAATAATCTCATACAATGCTACAGGCTTGGGGAAGTGTGGCTGGAAAGCTACCCAGCAGAAAGGGACTTGGGGTTACTGATCAACAAACGGCTGAATATGAGCCAGCAGTGTGCCCAGGTGGTCAAGAAGGCATCCTGGCTTGTATCAGTGTGGCCAGCAGGACTAGGGAAGTGATAATCCACCTGTACTTGGCACTGGTGAGGCCACACCTTGAATACTGTGTTCAGTTTTGCGCATCTCAATACAAGGAAGACATTGAGGTGGTGGAGCGGGTCCAAAGAAGGGCAACAAAGCTGGTGAAGGGTCTGGAGAACAAGTCTTATGAGGAACAGTTGAGGGAACAGGGGTTGTTAAGCCTAGAGAAAAGGAGGGTTGGGGGACACCTTATCTACAACTACCTGAAAGGAGGTTGTGGAGAGGTGGCTGCTGGTTTCTTCTCACAAGTAACAAGTGATAGGACAAGAGGAAATGGCCTCAAGTTGCACCAGAGGCAGTTTAGGTTGGACATTAGGAAAAATTTTTTCACTGAAAGGTTGTCAGGCACTGGAACAGGCTGTCCAGGGAAGTGGGCATCATCATCCCTGGATGTGTTTAAAAGCCATGTAGATGTGGTGCTTAGGGACGTGGTTTAGTGGTGGACTTGGTAAATTAGGGTTATGGTTGGACTGGGTGATCTTAGAGGTCTTTTCCAACCTCAATGATTCTAACACAGTGTCCTCTCAGCCTTGAAATATCTTCAGCTGCTTATATTAATAATAAATATTAGTGTCCACTTTAGCTGAGCTACCTGTGTCCGGTATTTTAGACCTTTTTACTTGAGTCACTGACACAGCCCCTTCAAGCCTTTTAATTAATGAGTTGCTGCTGCTCTCTGAAATTCCTCTGTGCTCTTGACATATCTGCAACACTAGCATTTACAACACGCAGTCACCTCTTTGTACTTCTGAAGTTGATGTGGCCAACTTTCCCTCTTCATCTGAAGTATGAGAGACTGCTCAGTTGTCAAGAGCTTTGACTTCTCTGAATTGAATGACAGACAGAGGTTTTTTTCTTGGTGTATCACAAGCTTTTTACAGGGAAAGTCTCAAAGTAAAATTAAGTTTGCCCTAGAGCCTTACAAATGATTATTTCTGTCACATCTGCTTTGATGAATTAATAACTAGGATAAAACCTCACAACGACTTGTTTTTCAACTCATGCTTCCAAAACTACAAGTAAAACTCATTTTAAATATATGCTTTTCATCCAAGGTATCCCTGAGATATGACAATGTAATGCTCCTGGGAATGTGATTCTCCCAGAGGTTAGAAGCAAAGCAAAGCATGTTTTTGTTTTACCCAGTTATGTAATAAATAACGTGATGATAACGACCTCTGCTTGTGCAGTTCCCTCCTATATATACAGGGATCAAGGGAATACTGTCACCTGGAATTACTGTTTGCAGCAGAAATCTTGCATGGTCAGTCATACTTTGCAAGCCCTGAAGGTAATATCTGTTGCATAACTAATATGGTTTGACAGGCACAACTGCACTCTTAAAGCTTATGTAGAGGTTGTGTGACTATAAAGCTAATTAAGAACTGAAGTGAATTAAAACTGTATAAAAATCATTCAGTTGATTGCACTGTTTTTACGCTATACTATGGTATCAGGACGCTGGCAAATTTTTTTCATGATAAATAACCAAAGAAAGAGCATTCTTTTTGCCATCTGAACAAACAATCTCAAAGCTTATCTTGTCTGCTGTTTCTCTTTTTGTCTTCATACCTGGGCTATAGCACTCAGTCTGACTGAAAAATAGCTGACTCAAAATGACAGCTCTTCATTTATCCCATGTTTACGTTTAAAGAGAGGTCTGATGCCTTGAAAACAAAAGGAACAGAAATTTGTAGCCACTGAAAGGACCGATAGGCATTGCAAGTAAAAAAAAGTCAAGAACTTCCCCTGGTGAAGCAGCTGAGATACAGTCAGAGCAGAGGCTGGAGGGTGCCCAGGAGAGTGGGAGGCCACGCGGCCAGGCAGGCTGACAACGCTGCCAGATGTGTTGGCAGCAGGACCGTGCAGGGGAGGCATATCACAGCTCTCTTACCATTAAATCTCTGCCTCTAGGGCCTGGCTTAACAAATGCTGCTTTCTTTGCTTATTGTTCCCAGGAAAGGCCTGCAAGGTTTATTTTTTATGACCTAATATGCAGAATACATATATAATGAGTCTCCAAGCTGAGGGTATGCCATAGAAATTAGAGACCCCATAGCTGCAATGTTCAACTGTTCAGTACATGTATACAGTCCTGCACAGAGTGAGCTGACATGAAAATACAAACAGGATCTCATAATTCCCACAAAAAATTAACTACTGAAAGAAAGGAAAGATTTTATAAGACAACAAAAATTACATAAAATTCAGTTTCAGAGACACAGGGGAGTTTCAGCTTAAAATTTCCTCTGGATTTTCCATCTTTGAACCACAGTTCATTTCCGGAATGAACAAGTGAACTAATCTCTGCATGGAGAAAGAATTATAAGGCTTTATCATTTTTATTTTACATTCAACTCAAGGTATGTCAACTGATTTACCTTCCTACAAATTTAGTTGTGACTCATTTAACATAGGAAATTACTATCTACTAAAATTCCCCTGGAGTTTTAACCTTTCATTTATTATGTTTTCATCCAATTTTGTAAGAAAAATCGTACCTCCTTTCTTTTCTTATTATTCCTTCATTGGAAACATTGTTGGAAATTCTCCATACTTTTTGAATTACCAAGGACTTAATTTAGCAATTTTCAGCACAGATTTCAACCTTGTTGACTTCTTTTAACAATACAAAATACAATAAAATTCTGGATGTAATTCACTCTTATCTTCTTACTACAGAAAAGCCATAATAATAGTCCTTCATTCCAGATTAGGTTGAGTGCAAGATTTAAATATGCAGGTTTGGTGTCAATCTTCTCAAATGCTTATTTTTACATTTCTTCTCAAAATGATAATTCATTTGCACACGAGTTTCAGATTGGAAAACATGTACCCTGAAATTGGACTAAAATTTTGGTCTCTTCATATATAAAAAAGTCATACTTTCAAAACTGTAGAGTGGTCTCTGACTTAGCCTCTTAAAAATACTATCAGATCAGTTTGCACAAGGATGCATGGAGAGTTTTCTGTACTGCTCCACAAATAAATGTAAGCAAAATTGATTCAGCCTCCCTTTTCCACGTTTTTATGCAGTGGGCTTTTTAGCTTTGTTTTTTTCACCTCTTCAAGAAAATTGGCCACTATTAGTTAATTCTATAATAAAGAGTATGATGTGGGTGAGCCACTACATGCTGAACTACTGAATCTCACAGTTAATTTGTTTGACACATCATGATTTCACAGACACGGAAAAAGATGCTTTTCTTCAGATGTGATCTTAGTGGCTCTTACATAGTCACTAAACACGCTTCAAACTATCAAGGAATTACCAAAGCTGGTTTGGATTATTTATAGGTCTGCAAGATATCTAAAATGTGGAAAGTGTGATTAAATGTGGCAATGTGAGAGTTCATTAATTCACAGAAAAGATGAAGAGGATGAGATTTCTGTTACGTAAAAGGGAGAACTACCTCAGTAACACAGTGGACTTGTGACCCCACACTCTGTATTTTATTTTTTACTTATTTTCTCAGAACTGCGGGCACTGACTGAAAGTTTGAAATATATGCACACTAACCTACACATAAGCACACAGTCAATGCTCCTTGGAAGAAAGAAAAAAATTTTTCAGAGGCTCAGAGCCCATGTTAACATGCACAAGAATTAATTATCCCAATATAGTAATTGAACAGAAAACTGGACGAATGGAGAACTGCTATGTAGTTTTCCATCAAGAAGGAATTTTTGATTACTGTTATGACTGTCATCCCAAAATAAAAGAGATATGATTGTTTTCACTGAGCAAAAAGCAAATCCCCCAAATTCTCTTTCAGTACCTTCAACACCCTCCAAGCACCTTTATTCTAGGAAACATTTGAAGAGAACAACATAAAACAAAGGATTATACTAGATAAGATTTATTTATCTGATTAAGGCCATTGAACATATTGAATGAATATGGATATACATATTTTGGTTTAGCTCTGCAGCATATGTAATCTGACTTTTAAACATATGTCATCTAAATTCAACAGCTGTATCACGTTATGTTCATGATTGTTTATAAGAAAAAGAGTACTAAAAGTATTCAAAATTATTTTTCAAAAGTCAACCAAAAAGAAACTTTAAATGTTATTTGTTTAAATGTTACTCCATGTGATAGTACTTCCAGAAAAATTTAAGGATAATGGGAAGAACATACCACTGTCAGGACTTGTGATGTAATCTATTTAATTTTCCTGCATAGCACACACTTGCCATATAAAGATTGATTCCCACGGATTTTTGAAGACACAGTGAATCTCCCCAGCAACATGAGCATTATGACAATGGCTCAATTTTTGAAAATTATTTTCTCACACAGGATTACTTCAGGGAGAAATCTGACACTACACACCGAAGACATGGGCACTAATCTGCCATGATAGTCTTTACTTGGAACTAAGGCAATAGAAATATGAATGTAATTGACGCGGTTTTAGAATAATTGTTCAAATGTAGTACAACCATGAGCAGTGACCCAAGTGTCACTCCCTAATCAGTACCAAACAGCTAAATGCAAACCTGTGCTCCATTATTTCCCAAATTAGCCTGCAAATTTGTAATGTAGACCCATAAATTTTACACAACATCAGCTAAAATGGAAGACACGGACGTAATCCTAGGTAGTCAGTCACATGTATTTCCTAGGGGCAAGTCCTGCCTGACCAACTTAGTGGCCTTCTACAATGAAGTGACTGCATCAGATGACAAGAGTAGACCTATGGATGTCATCTATCTGGACTTCTGCAAGGCCTTTGACACGGTCCCCCACAACATCCTCATCTCTAAGTTGGAGAATTATGGGTTCGATGGGTGGATCAAGAACTGGCTGGATGGTCACATCCAGAGAGTGATGGTCAACAGCTCAATGTCCAGATGGAGGAAGGTGATGAGTGGTGTCCCCCAGGGGTCTGTGTTGAGACCAGTGTCGTTTAATATCTTCATTAATGACATTGACAGTGGCATTGAGTGCACCCTCAGCAAGTTTGCAGATGATACCAAGCTGGGGGGTGCAGCTGATATTCCAGAGGGATAGGATACCATCCAGAGGGACTTGGATAGGCCCAGATGAACCTTATGAGGTTCAACAAAGACAAGTGCAGGGTCCTGCACCTGGGCCAGGGTAACCAGCACTACCAGTCTAGGCTGGGAGAAGATAGACTGGNGCACAATTGATATTCCTGTTTTTTTCACAGTCAATTTAACTTTAATGGAAAACTGATGAATAAAGTCCACAAACTGCTCATTTAATAATACTTCCACATCTCTCCATTTTAAATGAGAGAACCAATCTAAATTATCTGTTGTATATTGATCACTAAAATTTATGCTTTCTGAAGAACAATGTCCACCCAGTGGGTATTGGTCTGTTAAAGCTAGGTTTCACACTTACAGTAAAACTAAAACAGAAGGACAACAGGAAAAGGGCATGATAAAATCAGTAACAGATTTTTACTTTTTTACCTAAAATTTCCTGTGTTCTGTGAGACTTCTGTAAGACTCACAACAGATGTGAGTTCACAAAAGCTTAAAAAAAAATTATCTCAAGCATAAGGCAGTAAATGTGAAAAATTCAACACTCCTTAGTTTTTCAACCTTAGTACCAAGCTATAAAGCTTGAGGCTTCAAAGGACTTGACAGCCTCCATCCACAAAAGAGTAAATTTTAAAGATTATAAAAATACAGTCTACTTTTAAATAATTTTTATTATCAGAATGTAGCAAATCCAATTGTATGTAACTAGAGTCATTCTCCCATATTTATGAACAAAAATGAAATTTAAGTTGGGTTTTTTTCACCTAAAAAAAGACAAATGGAAAATTAAAAGGTCTCCTTTTTTTGCATTTCATGTTAACTGGATTGGTTCAACTTGGATGAGTTACCACAGTGCAGGACAGCAAACTCTGCTGCTCTGAAAATAACAGCTACTGTGTCTTCGGTGCTTTGTTTGTGACTGATGGCAACACCGAGGCACTGAAGGTCTGTAAACAAATGACTACCAGATTAATACTGAAATGGGATTGGATAAAACATCACTCATAGAAATATCTGTCAATATAATAAAGCTGAATTTGTAATTCAGGTGGGTGACTTCTAAACAGCTCATAATATTATAGATAGTGTAAGATGAAACTGCAGATTGGCTTACAATGTGTGTTAATTAGTCATATTTCAGAATGTTCTACTATACATACCGTACTCTATTTTGCAGAAGTATTACTCATGGAAGACACTATGGCAGCACACTTTTCAGAAGTGGGATGAAAGTGTTAATTGGGGCTGTAGTGATTTTTTCTTCAAATCATACTACCAAAGTATGGAAGTGGATCAGCTATATATTAAGGGAAATGGCACCATCAACTTTTTTTCCATTTAATAATCAATGGCTTTCCATTCCAGATAACATACTCACTTCTAAAAGTACATAAATAATTTGCAGATACAGTCATGTTGCAGACTACTGCATATTATTATTTTCAACTCCTTAACATAAAAGATATTTATATCAGTATGTCTTGTATTATACTGCATCAAAACTGATTGCAATTTACTACTCCACAGTTAGAAATTTATCATCTATCAATAAACAGAAAGAACAAAATACAGACTAAAATGGCAGATTATGACTAATTTATAAGATAATTTTATGGAAAATGAAATGGATTTTATTCCAATTCATCAGAAGTATTTTTCCAGATATTTAAATATTAAACATGTGAAATGGTCACAGAGCAGTAACATGAGTGAAGAAGAAATTGCTGTATTGAATTATAATACTACAATCTCCAATTGTCAGCAGTGAGTTTTATTTTAAGCTTACAAATCCTATTTTTTAATGCAATATTAAAATAAGCACAAAGTTATAAAGGGAATCACCCTGGACAATATGCAAATTATTGAAGTGCTTTACAGACTGTACAATGGCTTCAGTGCGTTCATACAATTCTCATTATAAGGCAGATTGAGGTCACTACATGGCCCTGAGAAATAACCTAAAATAAATCCTGACAGAGAGGACATACGAAGGGCAACCGTTAGAAACAACACATATTTACCAGTAAACAGAATAGACTCTGTCCGATAATGCTGATAAAAAATGCGCAGCTTATTTTGGTGACAATTCCAGTGACAAGTCTGGTTGATTTTTAGCATGCCTGATGCACTTTTCAAACTCTTTACTTCTCCAGCTTTGATTTCTTTCTCCACATAGCATCTTGTTATTTTCTCCCAGGCAAACTTGACAAAATACAGTGTGACCTTTCTTTCTCCCTCATTTTGGGAAACACATACTGTTCTGACACTTGTTTCCTTCTCTTCTTCCTCAGCACTGTTTCAAAGTAAATTTTATTCATGATCACTCATTCAGCTCTTCATAATAAGTCAACAAGTTTCCTGTTCTAATTCAGAACATATCCTTCCTTCCACAGCAAAAGAATATTTTTCCCCTTTCAGTATTTGAAATAGCATACTAAATAACTAAATCAAATAATTTAATATTTTAAATATAGTTTAAAATATTTTTTTTCATCCCTTTATAAAGTCAAGTGAAAAGTATCTGGTATTTTGGTCATTTTCCATTTTTTCCCATGTTTTTCATGGATTTGCTCAGTGTGTAAAAAATTACAGAAAAGAAGGACAGAGAACATGCAAATATGCTTAATTCTACTATTCTGAATAACAACCCCCAAACTCCAGAATATTATGCATACTCAGTTCTAACAAAAATATCATTAAGTCAAAAAGTTGTGTTTCTGCTTTTTGTCAGAAAAAGATTTGTTAAGCTAAAAACAGAACCAAGCCTACTGACCTCATCCATCAACTGACCTCTTCTTTTCTGGGTTGGATTTCTCTCTCCTGATTTGAAAGGTATTAAAATCTATATCCAAGTCTGGTTCACCCATGAGCAGCAAATGGGAATAAAGATACTTTTCAGATGTGATTGACCCAACATGCTATAGACAGCTCTTTTGGGTTGAAAAGAACTGCACATTTGAATTCCTTATTTTTCTATATAGGGCTTTGATAAAACCAATTGGGAAAACTACCTCTTCTACACTATAGATGTCTGCTGCTGATCTGACTGGTCCCAGCCTTACTAAAGCTTGTTTGAAAGAAGTAAAAAAACCTCCAACTTTAGCTATCAGGGCTCACTTTATAGTTGGTAGAATGGTGGCAACAACCTCCCCCACCCTGCCCCCGAAAATAAAATTCTGGAAATAATAAATACAAATCGGTAGCAATAATCCCACTCTTCTAAGTGCTAGTATCCAACTGGAGTAGTACAAGGTGGTTTGGTTCCTGACAAAAACAACAAGACAAATGACCAGAGTCAGGATGAATACCAGGAAAATGAGAATATAAAGAAATGTAGGGGAGTGCCTGTAAGACGGGGACTGTTTTTTCTAGAAAAGAGAAGTTTAACTGGGGACAAAGTAATGTTGCTCCAATAAGCAAAAGATTGTTTGTTATAATGACAAGAGTGATTATTCTCTGTGTGCATTGAGAGTGGGGCAGAAATAATCAGATTAAATTACATCTAAGGCAGTTCAAGGTGGCATTTAGGAAAACCTTTTAGAAGAATAGTTAAGCAACAAACCTGGCTATACAGGAATTGCGTAGTGACATGGTTTCAGTGACAATTCAAATATCTGTGAGGATTTGTGGTCTTGTCTCAAAGAATGAAGATGGAATAAATTACTTTTGGATGATATTTCCATTTTTTGAGCCCATGACAATCAATCCATATATACAGATTCACCATTGTGAATTCCACTTTACTTTCTATTGGTGGATGATTTAATTTAGTTGAACACAGAATATATTGAATTCTATGATGAAACTGCATTTACACCTAGTACTTTCTTGGTTGGAGTTCCTTCTGTTGGAGCTAATTTAAGCCATGGATTTCACAAACTTGCTTCCTGTTTGATAAGAAATGTAAGTGGTTTGTTTTGTAGAAATGTTTTATTATCTTTGCATTAAAAACAAATGTTTTCTTATGTTGATTTGCTCTCTTTCCAATTAGTCTAAACAGTTATCTAATATCTACAAAGTACAAATATGCACCTCAAGAAGGAATCCAAATTTTGTTCTTTTCAGCAATCTAACAGCACATTTGGCTTTTTTATGTGGAGTAGAAATAACAGGAAAATTTCCTCAAACCTTGTTTTATATATTGAGATTGTTAACAGTAATCTTTCATTTGGTCTATACTAGAACAACGAACTTTAAAAGCTTCAGTGGAGAAAACAAGATAATTAGTTCCAGATGTTCTTCATCAAGAAATATGATTAATTGGTAATTACTGACATAGACTTTGTCCTGAGGAAAAATACACAATCTACTTACAGATGTCAAGAACAGAAAATTAAGGAATGGCATCTTCTATATCAGAAACTGCACAACCAAAAAAGATCTGACTAGCCTCTGTCCCTGACATGCTAAAGATAAAGGAATAAAGAAACATCTTAAAATGAGACACTGGCAATTTCATCCATATGGTGTCACCCACTACTAAAGTCTTTTAAAGCTTTTTTTTCTTGTATTTTTAAGAATACAGGATAATGGATGTAAAACATAGAGCAATTTTTCAATTCTGAAAATGTAGTGAGTAAACTTATCTTTTCCTCTTTAAAGAAAGAAGTTGATAAACCCTGGTAGTTAATAGTGATACTAATAAAAATATCTGTTGTCCTATAGGATTTTATTTATTTTGAGTCAGCAAAAATAATGGAAAAAGTCTTGTTGATTTCAGAAAAACAGGACACTAAATCAGAAATTTTGATTAAAGGATTCTTTCACTGATGTTTAATAATGTGATGTGTTCATGACAGGAGAAAAAGTTTATTAATTACATATTCTATACATAGCATACTCTTGGGTATGAGAAGTAGTTCAATATGCAAGGAAAAATACTGTTTATTAAGAGTTTTGAAAGACTTTAGAGATTGCATTCGATAAATTAGAAATTTACATCAAAATAAGGCCCCATTACCTATAAATTTTTGAGCTGCCCACTGGACAGGTGGTCCAGCAGCTGATTCTTCTCAGAGCCCAGGCATTTCATGCCCCTGACAATATCTTGTTATTTAGTCCTTCAGGTATGGGTAGAGCCTGTACAACGCTGGAGAAGGCATGACTGCCAGCAGAACAGTGCACCAAAAACCCGGACCTAGACAGTGACTTCTAAGTGGTCTGGTATCTGTTCTAATGACAAATGTATACATGTTCCTGAATTTTGTTGCATATCTTACCACAACTACTCATGTGTGCATATGATCACCTCACATAAACATTACATAATATACGAACTAGAAGAAAGTTCTGTTAACTTAGTTATATAACTTAGAAGTCTCCAACTAACACTATTCATGTTTCTTCATAAAAAGGAAAATTCAGAACTGGGCAAATACAGAGGTGGGTTTTTTTTAAAGTTTTGTTCAAATTGTTTACTACAAGCATGTGTCACTCAAAAGTTTGCTACTTAATCTTCACCCACACACTTCAGAAGCAGTTGAGTCTGTCACTTTGAAAACTAAATCAGATTTCCTGATCCAGATCTAGCACTCTAAATGAAAGTTACACTTCAAACAAGCACAGCTGCCTTTGAGGTGCTGTAGAGCTACAGTTTCTGTTTGAAGTTCATTATCCTACTACATTACTACCAATTGATGTTACATCTGTTCCTTCTTACTATGTTGTGTCTCCAGATAACACAGATGATAGTGTTCAGAACAGAGTATACGTGACAGCTTTGAGCTCTTGCATTCAGGAAAGCTCAGTTTAGGATTACAAGCTATCACCACAAGATCTGAAAGAGTCGTGTGTGAAAGGGAGAAGAAATACAAACTACCTTTCTAAGTTGGTGTTTTAGTGAAATAGATGCACACTCACAAATGCACACACAAAGACTATTAAATACTTTCACCAGATATGTTTAAATCTCATAACCCACTAGACTGACTATAATTTAGCTCTTCTTTATTGCTCTGCATTTGCAGCAGCTAACATCAAGAGAAATGGAAAACACGATTTTACTAATACTGATTTTCATAAATCCTTGTGTATTTGCAACATAAATGAACCATGTTTATATTATGGCTCCCCTGTGAAATAGGATGCTCATTCCTGCCTGCTCATAGGTACATCTGTCAGATTCACTGCATAGAAATATTTCACAAACTTCTTGCATTTTATTGCATACTATTCAGTTTGTGACTTGCATTTCTCCAAGATGTTATAAACCCCAAGGTTCAGAAAATTTAAAAGGACACTCCAAACCAAAATAAAACCCCCAGACTAGGCAACGTGTAAAAAAGTGTATGTTAAATACATTTTTTTTCCTTGGCTATACTTATTTACAGCATATTTCCAGAGACAAGACCACTATAAAAATGAGAAATAAACATCCAAACAAAGGCAAACACCAGAAATCCAACAGAAGTGGAATGCTGTTTTCAGAGAATAATCATAATTGTCAGTTGGGTACTGTAACCTTATAAATCTTCCTGAAGTTGTTTGAATAACTATATATTATCACCTAATATGGCTAAATCAGAAAACATTCTATCTTTCGTAAATTGGCTGTTTGTATTTCTCATGACAACCACAAGACAGCAACCACAATATACAACTAGACATGTGCTGAAGCTTAGAGCCCCATAGCAGTTCAGAGTGCTCCACAACATTATGGATACAGTCTCCTCCTTTTGCTCTGGTACCCCTCTTCCTGAAGCCTGTGTATTCAAAGACATCAAACTTAAGCACAACAGTGGAAAAACTTTGAAGGATTTAGCTCCTAAAAGGTCAGTCCCTAAGCCAAACCTATCGATTCTTTTAAGTCATAGAATCGTTCTAGATGGAAGAGACCTTCAAGATCATCAAGTGCAACCGTTAACAGCACTGCCAGATCACCACTAAACCACGTCTCTAAGCATAGAGCGTGCTTTGCTACTTGTAAAAAAAGCAGTGGGACTTAGTTAAATGTAGTGAAGATAACTAATAATTACAGCAATCATCTACACATCTTTAAAAACTACTTCCAGAGATGGTGACTCCACCACTTCCCTGGGCAGCCTGTTCCAATGCTTTACAACCCATTTGGTGAAGAAATTTTTCCTAATATCTAATCTAAACTTCCCCTGGCACAACTTGAGGCTGTTTTCTCTTGTCCTATCACTTGCTGCATGGGAGAATAGAGGGACCCCTACCTCACTACAACCTCCTCTTAGGTAGTTGTAGAGAGACAATTTATAATTGAAAAGCATATTAACTTAAGAGGAAAATTTTTACTGTAGCTGAGCAGAAAGACACAGTTTGAGCCTATGAGGTTAGGGGCAGCTCTCACCCAGGCACTCTTTCTCCAATCCAGGACTTTTGTTACCTTTCCCAGTCCACTAGCAATGGATGAGATCATGATGCCACAACATGACTCTCAAGTGCCAGCACTCACAATTGAGATTAAGATTGTTAGGTTTAAGCATCATAAAAGTATCTATGATGGGAGCCCTATATTAAATGCTGTAAACTGATACACAATTAATAGCTAATAGTAATTAACTTGCTCAAACAGCTTATTCTGCCAGGTTTCTGAATATGCCTAATGCTTTCTTTGATGGGCAACTGGGCAGGAGGAGGAGATAAATTTGCAACTAATTATCTGGAAATCTCTCTTCAATAAAACAGAAAGCAAACAGAAGTAAATAAAGGAACCTCCCTTCACTTAACTACTTGGCATATCTATTAAAAAAAAAAAGTCATCATGTGAGAAGTCTGAGAAAAAAAGTGATCATTTCAATCAAGACAATACTAAAATTCAGTGAAAAGTAACTGAATAAAAAACCTTAATACATGAAAATCTTTCCAGATGATAATTTCTTGTACTATGTTTAAAGTTGGTAAAACTGAACAGCTGCTTGTTTGCATACGTTACCAACAAAACTCTATAGCAAGTTGTTTATGTTAAACATCTACCTTTTAGTTCCTTAGTAAAAGAGGAAATATTTTAATCAAGAGAAATGGGATTAGATACTTTTGATATAGAAAAAAGTAGATAATGAATTAAAGCTACAGCATTGCATCATGCCACTCATCAATGAAAATAAATTTCCTGGTCATAAAAGCAAGATTTTTCTAAACAGGAAGAATATAAGTCCAGAAGAAAATGACACTTCACTCGTTTCCCATTCTCTATGGAATTTATGTGCTTTGCTACTTGTAAAAAAAGCAGTGGGACTTGGTTAAGCATAGTGAAGGTAACAAATAATTACAGCAATCATAATATACTGCAATTTGTAAACTTTGATTTAGAGACGTGTAATCCTCTCAGTCTAAAGCCGTGAAACCTCTGTCATTACAAAATGGTAATTGCCTGGAATATATTCAGTATGCAGCCATCGCACATTAGTTTAGAAAAAATCCTGAATGTATGTGTTTCAGACAGACATCTGGCTTAGTATTTCGGAATTTATCATTTATCTGTGACAAAGATAAAAATGACAGAATCCCAGGCATCAGAAATAAAGCAGAAGATAAATCCAGAGATTGTTATGTGCCAAAGTCTATATCCTAGCTTCCTGCAAAACACTGTCTCAGGTGTGGCCATGGACTCAGCCCACCTTCAGCTCTCTCACAGGTACTGTAGCTATCTCACAGTTTGTCAACTGTCTGTGGATAACCTGGCAGCCACAATCCCTGCCTGGCTGCTAATGCACCTAGCAGTTTGGAAAGGGACCAGCATACCCGCTCAGAGTACCCTGTGTCTTGACTTCATTGTCAGCCCAAAGACTTGCTGCCTGCGCTATAGTTAGTATATAATCACCACATGTGAATTTACTAAAAGTCCTGAAGATATCTACATAGGTAGACATCTATTTTAGCATTGAATATGTAGTGCATGAAAACGCAAAAAAACCCAGTTCATATTATGGAACTAAAGGTGGCACCTCGAGGCACCTCTTTTCCTTCTCATCTTTTTTGAATCAATTGGCTTTCAATACTCTGTAAAGCTCTGTGTTATCTAACATTTCCATTTCCAGTCTCTATTATTCAAAATATTACTACCAAATTTATGAATAAGCCACTGAGCTATAGTATAAGTTAATACAATATTTTTATTTTTATTTAAAGTGAAATATGTATGTCTTATAAACTAAGAAAGAATGTATTCTATTGTGGGAGAGAGTAAATGGACGTATAAGAAAAGTAAAGTTCCTTCTTTAAATTTTTCAGTTATTTTTCAACTGCATTCACTGGCCAAAAATAACAAGCTTTGCCTAAAGTCATATCTTCTGTTTTGCCTCAAGAAACCTATTCAACTTGACTTGCTTTTTCTACAAATATATTTGTCAATATTTAAATAATTTTATTTGTCTGTTATTAGGTATCTTACATAAAACTGCATGAACATATGTGCATACAGTCTTTACTAGATCTTTAAACAACAGTTTGCATAAGAATTTATATGTATATTATTTTTTAAATATAAATGAAAAGTTTTACTTCTTTTAAATTATTCTCTAAAGGACTGCTCTGTAATAGCTGGATAGTATTTCGTAGATACCTTTATAAAACATTTAAAACCAAACCTTTGTTTTGGTATAAGAGAATTAATTACGGAATAAAAAGAATTATTCATATGACTGATGTCTTCCTTCACTTTTCCTATGTGCAGTATCCTATTTCTATTTGTCTATTGATGAAGTGTCCATATTAGAACTTCTGTATTCCAGAAGACTTGACCAAAAATTTGACAAAACCCAGCTTTATTATCTGAATGTGGTCATTTGGACTTGTTAAGGAAGGAGAGAAATGCATGTACAAATGGCTTAATATAGGGATTTTTTGTGTTCTTCCAAGAATATTTGCTGCAATTTGCAATATTGCTGATTGTGTGTGATTGATCATTGAACTCCTACAACGAAATAAAGCTCAGACAAGACAGACAAGGATGATGAGCTTATGAAGCTAAGAAAAGAATGTTGTAAATGGCCACAACTATCAAAAAGGAAGCTGAACTTATCTCAACACCAAAGAGATTGGAAGGTGGCCTTTATTGTAGATAAACGGCTGTATCAGCTGAGTGGGTCAACTGGTCAGGTAAATGGCCTTCTCTAAAATAATCATAAAAATCTTTATCTTCCTGAGTAAGACAGAGCAGTATCAAAATACCGTATATGTAGGTCAACCCAACAAAGAGTATAAGTATTGAGCAAAATCTAAAGTGACTTTGAAGAGAGCAACAAGTTTGAGCTGGCTTCATCCTATTTCTTCTCAACAAGCAGGAATGCCCAGTGCCTTGACAGTTAGCATACAGAGAACATAATGGAATTATGCTCATTATGTGATTTCACTGTATAATACGACGGCTATATTGCGCTTGCTTTGCGATTTCAGAATATTATCACTTTTCTACATCAAAATCCCAGGTAATATCAAATATCTTCAAGTGAGTAAATTTGGTATTAAATATTAATCATTCCTCATATGTAATATGTCAAAGAACCTGGTCAGAGGATATTGGGCTTTGATATTCTGAAAACTCCACAGGAGAAATTCAATAGCACTGTCAGATTTCTTCACTTCTTTAGAAGCTGATGATATTATGTAGGCATGTGTGGAGAATGCTAGTTTATGTTGTGGGCACTACTAAAATGACAGACCACAGGACCAGACTTTGGATACAGTCAGAGTAAAAAGCATCTGAATAAAACTACTTCTCCGAGGGACTGTAAAATGTTTCCAGAAATCTCGACTGCATTGGCAAACCTCTTAGGAGTAACAACATATGAATGATTCAGACTCAAAAGCTTTTTCCATTAATTGAATTTCTGTTGAAATAGGTTTCTATGGTAGCAGTAATGACATAAATTATTCTCCATGGCTTTAAAGTACCAAACAGCACTGCTCAGCACCTACTGCACTATATTCAACCAAGAAAAAAAATCATGCAGAGACCCAGATGAGAGATGTGCATCATCAGCCATACCCTCCACTGGATCTGCTAAGCTGGACCAGGTCAGAAAGTGAGACACTCTCAGTAAATCTTGCCAAACTAGATCCCAAGATTGCCTTAATATTTTGGAACCTTTTAATTTCAAAAAGTAATCTGCATCTTGATGCCTAAATTCAATGGATGGATTCCTCCTCAAGGACCAAATTACTGACTTACATAGTCCTCTATCTTAACTTAGGAGTCTGACTTCAGATGTCTCCCTCAAAAGTCAGTCAGGCTTGGAAGTCTAAACCAGTAAACTTCTTCTGAAGGGAAAAGAACTAAACTATCAAAACTTGACAGAGATATCTGGTGCTTTTATATAATTTGAAAATAATAAGAAACCCAGCTTTGGAATTTTTTGCCACCAGCAGTAACTGGAAAATACTTGGAAACACTTCTCTTTAAGGTCAAATATATTTGACATTGTAATATAACTTCCCCTTTAGTCCTAATCCTACAACACTCAGTACACACAACGCGTTTATTTAATCTTAAATAATTTTAATAAATTTGCATTAAAGGCCCTACCCCAAGGCCTAATATTTCATCATACCATGATGTATGAAAACAGAGAAAGATACTGTTTCTCTCCAGAGGAACTTACAAAATAAGTAAAAAAAAAAAGAGGCAGTAAATTGTGAGGGATAAGTCAGAGAAAATGTGACAACATGACAGATAATTGGCATAGGCTACATACAGCATAATCATTTTTTCTGATAGATTTATCAGAAATAAGAAAACATAGACATTGCAGCCACCTGGGCTGACAAACAAGCAGCAATCTCAGGGGAGAGCCGAATTACACTTTCATATAGTAGAATCTAGAGGTTGATGGGTTTGTAACATGTGTGCTCTCCCTCAGTGCTTTGATTGCCAACTCTTTCTTTACAGAATCATGGGCCAACCATGAAGGCCATGCTACCCTTTGACACAGCTCACTTTCCTGGGGGAGCTCTCATTCCCATTCTCTTTCTTATCTTTATGTCAAAATAACACTATGAAGTGTAAACACAGCAAATACATTCCTCTTCCTGATTGACAGTAAAGGCTTCTTTTCAGCAAAATGAAGCAGTTTTGAGAAGCGTATTAAATTGTAAGCAGGAAAGCAAATGAGCAAAATAGTGGCAGAAATATGAACAATAACTTAAACTTTTGGTAATAAAAGTAGAATATGTAAACAGTAGCTAATAATGTTATAAGTGAAAAAAAAACAAAACCCAAATGAATCCCAGGATAAGAAATCCAACAAGACAGATGTAACCTCCAGACTTCAGCAATCTTCTACAATGGAATGACATAAAAATTAACTAAAAATGTCTAATATTTAACTAAAAGAGTAGTATATAAAAATAGCAGTGAAGAACATAAGAATGAATATATTATTGCAAGGCACGTGAGCTTTGTGATAGGCATGGGAATTAACCATACCTGCCTGTTTATGTTTATGAAGACCTAGGCAACAGCAATACATTCTTCTAGAGCCCACTAAAAGCTGCAAGTGGAAACTTGATATACTCCAAGGGTAAAGGCAAAATTACATACTCTGGCCAAATCTATGCTAATTACACTTCCTCAGCCTTCAGAACAGGGTAACTACTGGCAAATTGCTCAGTGGCTTGCTATCCTGGGCTCATGACAACTCCTAAACCAAACCTGAGAATTGCTTTGGCTGCTGGGACCATTCTAACAGCTTACAGCTATGGATGATCACTTCCAGCCACAGGAAATCTCCACAGCGTAGCAGCAGCTTAGAGTCAGGGCTGTCCTTCACTATTGAAGTGTTCCTGGAGATAGATAAAAAAAACCCTAGGAGATCCTTGCATCCAAGGATAGAAAAGTATAGGATAGAACAAGGAAAAACTGTTCTGTGCTTCCCTTGCCTTTGGGTGCCTTCTGGGATAAGCAGTAGTGTATATTCATGCCAGCTACAGCCCACAGCCTGCAACACCCAAAATTTATTGTGAGCTGTCCACACAGCTGGCAGAATAATAATAAAAAAATAATCTGCAGATGGCTGTTGTAGCATCTGGTTGAGATTAAAGACTCAATATATCCTGCNAGGAATATTTGCTTTCCAGAAGTAACTAAATCTATTCCATGCTAAAACTGCCCCCAAGGGTATGCCACCTTGACAGCTGGTCCTGGAATTGGAGGTTAAATGATATCTTCAAACTACCACTGCAACAGTTCAGACTTGTCCTAAAAGTGATAAGAACAGGAAAATTTACAGGAATGTTATGCTGTTTGTGGGCAGGAGGTTGTAAGATCAGACTGTCCTATGGAAGGAAAAGGTAAAACAGTATCTAAGAAGTATCTTCCTACAGTGGCTCCCAGGAAGAAGTGTTCCTACATGTGAACAGTATGCTTGTTTCTGATGACTGTGTAATTCCCAGGATTGAAACTCACTTTCACTTCCAGTCTTTTCCTGCCTCCTGGGGAAAAAAACAGACCTACCATGGAAAAAATCTGTGATGGCAAAATGCATTTTGATACAGGCTATGCCATATAGATCACGTTATATATCTCAATTTAGTAATACTAAACAGATTACGATGATCTCTTAGTCCTATTTTACCCTTCATCTGCTTTTACCAACTTCATTTGGATTTAGGTTCTGAGTTAAAACAGGTGTACGTGTGAGAAAATAAAAATGTGGAAAGATCACCAGTGTAGCCGCATAGACTCCTGTCAGACTTTCCAGCTACAGTCCATGTAATTTATCACAAACCGTATTCTTCTAAGCAGACAGGTAAGTAATTCAGATATCGATTAACTGGATCTAATAGTAAACAATACATCTTGAGACACTGCATCTTTTCAAGGATTTTGTTTAAAAATGTAGCTATCCATCAAAATTGATTCCTTTTCAAGATAAATACTGATGCTTACTCAATACTTTAAAATCAGTTGGGTCGAATGAGTGGTTAGTTCAGTATCTATTTTCATCTGCTTTAAGAGAAATATTAAAGACACTGTTTATGGAACAAACAAATGTATTATGATATTTGAGGATGATATTTGACAAAGAAAACTAATTTAAAGGTAACAGATCCTAATAAAGCTTCAGTAATGATACTTGTCTGAAAAAACCCCAAACAAAACACAAAATAAATCCGTCTGAAACTAAATGGAAAAATAAAAATCCTTTTGCATGACTGCAAGAAGAAATATATTTCCAGTGTAAGCTTGAGATAATATTTCAGTAACTTTCTAAATATTTCGCTTTAGCAAATAGTGAGCAAATAGTAACTTGCTTAAGCAAAACAGTAGATCAAAATGAAAAAGTGACAAATTTTCATCTCATGAAATGAGAAAAATATATTGAATTTGACAGTAAATTATTTAATTCACCAGAAAAACTG
Organism: Brachypteracias leptosomus; assembly: GCA_013401335.1. Lineage (NCBI taxonomy): Eukaryota > Metazoa > Chordata > Aves > Coraciiformes > Brachypteraciidae > Brachypteracias > Brachypteracias leptosomus. The sequence continues at coordinate 25,886 of VYZX01022721.1, forward strand.
GATTATTTTAAGAGGGACTTTTATCACTTTTGAAATCCAGTAAGGCTTTTTTTTTCAAGAGGTACACAAGCTATTGTTATTTCTTCAAAACACTTCTGCTTATATTCTTATAATCATGTAACCAAATATATTCTAGTTATCCTTCCTTTTTTCTCTGTGACAGATCATGTCCTTTAAAGAGAGGCGCAGAATGAGCTTGTGACAAGAAGATGTTAAGGACTTATGAGAGGAATCCAGCCTCCCAACACATGCTCTACATGTAAATCTAACTGGGCATCCATGCTTCANGCTGGCAGAATAATAATAAAAAAATAATCTGCAGATGGCTGTTGTAGCATCTGGTTGAGATTAAAGACTCAATATATCCTGCAGCAGCTTCCAGTCCCTGTCTTCCTGACTATGTTAGGCATTCCCAAGAGTGTTTGCCATAGAGTTGCCACTTCACACTCCTTCCTGGTCCTGATCTTGGGCAAATGCTTTTGTTCAGGCCAAATAAATTTCATTTCTACAATCAGAACCACCTGATATCCTCTGGAGATGCTGGAGAGCACGTGATATGAGTTGTGATAGGGATACAGTCTGAAGAAGACCTCATCTTAAGGTGCAACACTAGAGCGAAGAATAAAAGCACACAGTTTGCTAGAGGTCAAATATTAAAAATGTAATTTTCCATGGGACCCTGTACAAACCCTTTTCATTTCTTAGACATGCTAAGAAATGATTAATAACAAAAATGTCATAATTTTTGTAGTGTGAGAATAGAATATTTTGAGGGGAGACCAAGAAGTGGAGAGAATGACATGCCTTCTGGGATACCTATGGAGGATTTTGGACTACCTAAAATATATAGATATACATCACACATTTATAGTTACCAAAAGGGAATTATACCACAAGATAGGCCCTGAAAACCTGTCTCTTTANCAGCTACAGTCCATGTAATTTATCACAAACCGTATTCTTCTAAGCAGACAGGTAAGTAATTCAGATATCGATTAACTGGATCTAATAGTAAACAATACATCTTGAGACACTGCATCTTTTCAAGGATTTTGTTTAAAAATGTAGCTATCCATCAAAATTGATTCCTTTTCAAGATAAATACTGATGCTTACTCAATACTTTAAAATCAGTTGGGTCGAATGAGTGGTTAGTTCAGTATCTATTTTCATCTGCTTTAAGAGAAATATTAAAGACACTGTTTATGGAACAAACAAATGTATTATGATATTTGAGGATGATATTTGACAAAGAAAACTAATTTAAAGGTAACAGATCCTAATAAGGTTTCAGTAATGATACTTGTCTGAAAAAACCCCAAACAAAACACAAAATAAATCCGTCTGAAACTAAATGGAAAAATAAAAATCCTTTTGCATGACTGCAAGAAGAAATATATTTCCAGTGTAAGCTTGAGATAATATTTCAGTAACTTTCTAAATATTTCGCTTTAGCAAATAGTGAGCAAATAGTAACTTGCTTAAGCAAAACAGTAGATCAAAATGAAAAAGTGACAAATTTTCATCTCATGAAATGAGAAAAATATATTGAATTTGACAGTAAATTATTTAATTCACCAGAAAAACTGGATTATTTTAAGAGGGACTTTTATCACTTTTGAAATCCAGTAAGGCTTTTTTTTTCAAGAGGTACACAAGCTATTGTTATTTCTTCAAAACACTTCTGCTTATATTCTTATAATCATGTAACCAAATATATTCTAGTTATCCTTCCTTTTTTCTCTGTGACAGATCATGTCCTTTAAAGAGAGGCGCAGAATGAGCTTGTGACAAGAAGATGTTAAGGACTTATGAGAGGAATCCAGCCTCCCAACACATGCTCTACATGTAAATCTAACTGGGCATCCATGCTTCAAAGTATCCTCAACTGATTCTTTCTCAATTCTCTCAAAATTAACCTCTCTATTCCTCAAATGCAGTGCTAGTCAATTCCATAAATAATGACAAAATTAAAAAATTGTTAATAGTTTTTGCTCCTCAAAAACTGGGGGATGGGATCACAGAGAAGACAGGAGAGCTTATTTTACTTATTATTTATAATAAAAAAATGAGGTTACTTCTTCAAAGATAGTTTTTAAATTAGTATTTTTTAAAATGGAGAAACTATTCACTTTATGTAAAATTTATTGTTATTTCTTGCTATCCAGCAGTCAGAATTATGTTAATACTACTCTCAGAAAATACATCTAGACAGTCATACTAATCCCGAGAAGTTTTAAAAATTAAGATCTGAAAACGACTCTTTTTCTAATTGTATAAAACTTGGATTAAGTCTAATTGCAAGGAAAAAAAAGCCAAGAAATAACTCAATAGATATATAAGACAAAGTATGGACATATCTAGATCAAAATGAAATATTTTACATACATACAATAATTAGATATAACCAAGATCAGAAAACAAATAACTGACGCATGACAAGCTCTTCTAAAGTCTTTTTGTGCTTGTTTTATTTACCCAGATTAAAATGCATTAACAATTTAGTCAGAAAAAGAGTTGCAAAATTCATTGTCTCACCACCCAGGTAACCTTTAATAGGCTTCCTACATATGAATTAAAATGTAATGGTACAATTCAAAGGTCAGGTGGAATTCAATCTCCTCAAAAAGATCATGTTCCCATGTCTATCTTTTTGCAAACAAACTACTTCACACTGCAGCAGCATTAGAATGTAAACGTAACATTGGTGGGAGAGTTTCTCTTAAATTTCTTTTAATGTTCTGTCATTGTGGCTTCTCAGATAACGAAAACGAACATGCTATATTTGAAATATACAGTTTAGACGTCTCATAGTATAGATTTTCTTCCTCTGGCAATTCCTTTGGGAAACTGAAATCAAGTTTAATCCTTGCCTTAGTATTATATTCAATCATTATTGCATAAAGCATTTATGCATTTCCAAGCCAATGACTTCCTTGAGGCACTGAAGGAATTCAAAATGTAATCTTTGGTGCAAGCTTTTTCCTCTGATCCATCACTTGCAATATTGATATGCTTTCCAATTATTTCTAACTCAGATCTGCTGTAAGCATGAAACAAGTGCTCAAGTATTACTGACCTTTAAAATATTCCTTTTCTTTCTTGAGGCATGTTTATGTCTTCTTAGCAGACAACTATTAGCAATTTAATAAACCAGAATTATTGGCTGGGGAAACAATTACAACAAAATTTCTATCTCACCCCTCAAAATATAATATATTTGTATGTATATATAATTACAGCAAAAGGGCCATACTGGAAGAATGCAAGAGCTATTTAGGCGCCAGTACCAGGATGATGGCTGTCTACAGAAGTGCCTCATGCACACAAACCACTATTATACCATCATTCACAGTTTTGTCTATTGGAACTTATGATACTTTCTGAGGGGCACCTCTGTCACACTTTCTTCCTCCCTCAGTTTCTAGACCTGTGACATCTTTTCTACTTCTAGGAAAATTTTTCTGTGATCTGCTTTTTCAGTTGGGAGACCTGTGTCATTTAAAACTTCCTTCTCCACTCTAACTTTTAATCTGTCTCAGTCCATGTCCCTCCCACACAGCCACCAGCCCATTCCCACTGGTGTTTCTGATTGTTTCCAGACTCCATACTTAATGATTCATCATTATTTTCCCTCTTTCCAGTCCTTGGCTGCCCTTTTCAATCTAATATTTATTTTGTTCTAGTCCAAGATTTCTCCTCTTTTGTTGGATAGATTCCTCCTCAGCCTCCCTTTGCAAAGGTGCCACAGCAGCAAGAGAAAAAGGCTCCCAGGTTCGTTAGGCAAAATGCATGACAGACCAGGAGTCTCCAACACCAGAAGTATGTTTCAGCATCAATCAACATTAACTATTAGGAGTACTGAAGTCCTAGCTCTAATATGATTATATAATCCATCATATGTCTTTGTTTTAGAGTCTACAGGGATTTTAATTTTAATTCTATGAGTAGCTGTAAACACTAAGCATAGGGGCAAAGCTTGAGTGGGGTTTTCTGAACACCTGTGGGGGTTATGTTTTCCTCAAAACTCATGTGCTATTCTCAAACTCCATGCCAGTGCTGTTGTTACAGCCAGCAACCACCGTATCAGTAGCTACTGCCATTTTAAATGACAGAAGTCTTACATTATGGGATTTAGATTGAAGGAACAATATTGTAACCCAACTGAATTGTCTCATTATCTGTCACACACAATCCCTTCTACCATCTTCTGAGGAATTTAGATCAATTTATATAGATTATAGCTACATTTTTAGAAACCATTTCTAAGTGGTTTCAGAAACAGACTCCTTTTTAAATCAAATAGGCCTGGCAGCATATGCACCTCTGCTATATCTATGTTGGGGAAAGATACTCTTTCCATCCATGGGGTTGGATGTGTCCCAGGCACATCATCACAAAAATCAGAGTGGTTTGTATCAGCAATCATTGTTGCAGGGGACCAACACCCCGATAGACAGGGCAGACAGGAACAGCAGTGGGTTCTGATCACAGCTGAGAGCAGCAAACAAGAACCACAGGGTGAACGCAACGACCCATCAAACACCTGAAGTGCAATCTTGACATAAACTTTGTGGCCATAGACTTCACAACAAAAATGCACAATTTATCACTCTGTGAAGGTTTAGGACTAGGACAGTGACATTAAACATCAATATTAAAAATAAGTAGTATGAACATGACTAATATTGATGCTCTGTGAACTAAATGTTTATTGCCATTTGGTGGCCGTCCTTTTACACTTCCATTATTCAGCTTAGACATATATTTTAATAAAAAATAAATATTTCTGCATACGTGTAAATAAAAAGTTTTTTAAACTTTGCCTAAACACATATTAGGTTATCACTGTTCATCCTTAATATGTATATTTAACTTCAACTTTAAAATGTGTTAGAAGATTCAATCAAAACCTTCATTATCATTTGTAAAAAATTAGCATTTCCATGAGTTTATGTAACCTTAGACTTTCATAATTAAGATTTTGAGTAATTCCATTTTGAGACTTTGAATGACCTGTTTAGTTTAATATAAACAATTACAACCTACCGGACACTGATTCTAAAAGTGCATTTTGTACATATTAGCATATTATAATGGAAAAAACTCTAATTGTTTTATAAAGTGATATTCTTTGACATCAAGTATTTCAATATAATAGGAAGGAAGAAAAAAACCTAAGTTACTGCAGTTGTCAGTTAAAAACCTCACAAAAATAAGGAATTTTAAGTTTTCATTGCTTAATTTAATTGAAGGATTCCTTGAGATCTAAACATAAAAATAAACTGAATCCAAGCTGATTTCTTTTTCACAGGTCCTGGTCCTAACTTCAGGACCAAGGCACTCATGTTTCTGTCTTAAACATCTCCTCACTCACTCAGAGTAGAACCTAATTTAGTACAACTTTCCAAATCTGTAGTGCAGAAAAAGTGCAGAACAGAAACACGTGAACCTGCTTTCAGACACACTGGGAGTAACACGGGTGGCTATTCAGGGACACTGCATCTTTTAGGAGATGGAAAAATATTGTAAATGTTGAATAACGATCTTTTCACAATAATTGACTAAACTGCCAGGAGCATGTCAGCATCTTTCATAGCTATAAAAATTTACACGTAACCAAACTAAGAAAAAGTAGTGTTCCTGTTGCAGAAAAGAAAGTCTGTAATTTGATGCACTGATCAAGTTACAAGTAATCAGAGTTAATTTTTTTAACTAAAATCAGAGCTGAAGATGTTTAGTCAGATATTTCAATTTAATTGAAATATCAGCATATAAACACACAGCATTTAAACCAAACAAGATTATTACTAAGAAACTGCTAGATAGCCCAAGTAATCTGAATGCTAATCTCAAACGACAGTCAGTAAGCATTTTATCACAGACTTTCAGTGATCGTGGTGAGTGGCAATTATCCATGCCTTGAACAGATTAAAAATGACTTTACATTGTAATGTTAACAACCATCACAGTACTTGAGAGCCATGTGGCAAAGAGATAAATAAAAATTTAAAAGGATTTTCTAAATCCATTTATGCTCATATTCGCCAAGAATCACACTAGTCATCTTTTGAGGACAGTGTCTCCTAATGATTCACTGGTTGGGTGACAGTTTTGACCTTTGGTGGCTTTGTGTTTAGTGGGGTTTTTCTGTAAGGACCAGTAAGAATGTTGGGATGTAAACTCTGTTTTGATTCATGACGGTGTCAAAGTGAATACAGCTCCTTCAAAATGTATAAACCTGAGATTACATTTTTAGAAGGGCATGATGACTGAGCCTGCTAAATGGCTGCAACGGAGTAAAGGTCTCTTTCTAGTCCTCTTAGCATAAAAATTGTTCAGGAAAGTGTCAGCAGTAATGTTTGGACCAAAGTAAGAGAGTATAGCAAAGGGATGGGTGGTGTTCTTTCATTCTTGCAAAGGAATCTGCTCATTGGTGTTTGCCAAATGAGTTATTTCTCAGGCATTAACAGCTGGTGGCTCTTCTGTATATGTTTTGCAAGACAAATGCAAATTCCAGAAGAGCATTAACTGAAAGTATCTAGGAACATCCCAGTTACCTAGAATTTTTTTTTCCTATACATTAAATCTCTGTCATGGAATTATTTCCTCCCATCTATTTTCTGGTCATAGGCCTAAGATTTTTCTCAGTAATAACACAAAGGCAAAATGTTACCAGATCAATGCAAATCTGCTCTTCTCCCCAAAGGAGATCATCATATGCATAGATTTCCTTTAAAAGTCAGGCAAAGCATAGTTCTTTCCAAATCTAGATCTTCTTTCTGTGGCTTAAAAGCATTCTTACTTAAGATGTGTCTCATAAGCATGAGGGAAAACAAAAACAAAAGATAAAAAAAAAAAAGAGAGAGAGAAAAACCCAGTGGGGAAGTCCAGAAGAAAGAAAATTCTAGGTAAGTGTTTCTGTTCTTTTCAGCTCCTTTCTTGAAAGCACGTGGAAGCTGATTAGGGATGTGGCATGAGTTGAAGAGAGTGATGATTTATTTTCTTCATTTGCTCTTGCAGCTGGTAGCTCATAGAGGAGTCTGAAAGCTGGAAATTTTCATCTCAGTTACTAGATGGACATGGGCACAGACAGTGCTCATCTGCGCTTGTAGATCTGTGTATGTGAGATATGCTCAAAGCACAGCTACACAAGTTTATAGAGTGCAGCTACCCAGGTGCTGGCAATGGTGGGGCTGCAGGGCCCTCTGTGAGGAGAGGCTGGACATGCACCGTGCTGGACAAAGCTGGCTCCAGCTGGCTTCAACTGCTTCCCTGCAGGGCATGGCTGAGCCTCTTGGCCAAGATGGTGGTGCCTCAGAGAAAGTGTACCTAAGAAAGGCAAAAAATGCCACACAGGTAAAGGAGAGGGGAAAGAAAAAGGGAGTGAGAAACCACAATGTGGACACCAAGGTCAGAGAAGGAAGAGAAGGAGGAGATGTTCCAGGCACCAGAGCTGATAACCACACTGCAGCCCATGGAGGATCCCACACCACAATGGGAAGTGTGAGGAAGAAGCAGCAGTGGCAAGGAGCTGTTATGGACTGACCCCAACCCCCATTCCTCATCCCACTGTGCCACTCAAGGTGGAAAGGATGGAGGAGCTGGGAGTGAAGGGGTTGCACCTGACAAAAAGTTTGGGGATATGGGAGATGTTATTTTAAATTTTTGTCTTTCTCATCATCTAAATATATTTTAATTGGCAATAAATTAAATTAATTTTCCCTAAGTCAAATGCATTCTTTCTATGTAGTAACCTGTGCTACTAGCTCTCTTTTTCCTCAGGCCAACACCAAACTCAGCAACATCCCCCCAGCATACCTTCATCTTTTACATATTCTTCATCTCTTCTCTGTCTCAAATCAGTCAAGAGGGAACACACCACCAAGAGAAAGCTCAGAAAGCTCAGGAAACTCCTCTAACTGGACCCAACAAAACCCTCTTCAACAAGAAGACCTCTTTTAACTGATCGGTTTCTGGTTGATACAGTTCTGGCCTCACGCACCACCCCAACCATGATCACCTGGGGGAAGGCAGGGACTCACATAGGTGGGCCAGGTTCTGTCTTTGGGGCTTGGAGCCACTTGGGGAAGAAAACATACCGCTGGGTTGTGACTCATCCATAGGTCAATTACAACTCGGGGCCCACAGCCCAGGCCCCGACACTTCATAACTAGTATGTGATCTCCCCACCTTTATCTCAACCTATGAGTTTTCTCATCCTATTTTCTCCCCCTGTCCTGTTGAAGAGGGGGAATGAGGGAGCAGATGGGTAGGTGTCTGGCTGCTCGCCAAGGTCAGCCCACAACAATTAAACCTCTCAGTGGGCCACAGAGAGAGGAATGCTCAGCTTAAGGGTCTGGGTATTTCATGCCCACGGATCTGCTCCATAAAGCTGTCCAGTAACATCTAGTTTCTACGAAGGCAAGATTTTGTTCATATAGTGCTCTTCATCATTCTATCGATATACTGATTTTAAAGTTGTTTCCTCTCACAGAATGCAACAAATAAACACCTATAAATTGGCATTTTGTAATTGGAAACAGAGCTAACTATATTGTAGTGTATCCATTCCCAGTGTCTATATAAAAATTGAAATTAAAAGGCTCTGGAACAACTTAGGTATCATCATCTAAGCATTGTTTAGCAACGGATTCCCCTTGCTAATGCTGCTACAAATCCTAATTCCTGATTTCCATTTTGCAATTTAATCTCTCAAATGAGTGTAATCAATTCATTGGGCCTGTGTCAGTCCAAATGAGAAGGAAAAGTGCTGGAATGCTTGCAAAGCGATGCTGGGACACCGACATTGTGCATGTAACAGCACTACCCTGAATGTGCAGTACATAGCTGAGGATCAGGACACCACACTGTTGCTAAAATATACATTTGCTCCTAATACATCTCCCCAGTGCATTGCTGCAATCTCTTTCTATTGTAGGATTTAACACACTTGGCACAGCTGCCCAGGCAGCAGATCTGCTAGCTAATTGTCTGTCATGAGGTCTGGAGCAGAGGCAGAACGGTTGAGCTGCACAGTAAGAACTGCTGGCCCTGTGGCAGGGAAATGGGAGATAAGGGCCAAAAAATTAGTGTCATGCTCAAGGTACAGAGCTGCATAGTCATTGGCAGTGAGAACGAACTGAAATTGCTTTTCTGTTTGCAAGTTTATTTGTTAATGAAGTAACTTTCTGAAGACTTTGAACTATGGAGTTTGGGTAAAACCTTGAGAAAAGAAACCTCCCTCCAATTTTTTTCCTTCCATGGATAAAAGTATCTATGTGCCAACAGCGTCTGGCAACTGAAAGTGTTAGGTGATGACATAAAATAGGTTTGTAGCTTCAAGAGGTAGGTCACCTTTTGGTAAATCCCTGAATTCTCTGAAGGCTGAGAAAGAGCTGAAGGAGTTGAGCTGAAAGCTCAGGGAGCTTTCTTAGCAACCTGAGAAATGTTGGAGATTTGTAATTATGTTTAGGCTTCTAACTTTTTGCTCCTATGTGTAGTAGGTTCTGGATTATCTTTTCCTCTCAACCTCAGAAATGTTTCCACGATAGAAAAAATACTTCAGCTTACTTGAGAATAAAGGCATTTGGTTTAAACCTAAGGACTCCCCCCCCCAAACTGCTCAGCTTATTCATATGAACAAATTATGAAAACAAGCAGATTTTAGTCTTTGATAGAAAAAAAAAAAGTATCGGGAAAGCATAGGATGTAGAATTTCATTCTTATTTGGGAGAAAAATAAATACACTGATATTTTAAGATATCTGTATACTACCAAAGCTTTCTCTTCCCCCTCCCCGTACTGTAATACCAAATACCTTTTGAAATAGAATTAAGATCACAGATGAATGAAAAACACCAGTTTTATAAGAAGCTGAATTTGACAAAATATAAGCAAAATGTTGCTCTGTTTTCCTACAGAACTACTGTAGAAAATGTACATGTGCATGTATACTTTAAGAGCACATCTACAGATACTATTTCTCACCAAGAAAATGTTTTCAAAGTATACAGAAATTGTAATAGGTGTTTAAAGACTAATCTAAAAAAATAATACATATATAAAAACCACACCTTATATATATAGATACAGTCAAGATTTGGGATATCTTGCATGAATGACAATAAACTGAGCAGTTAAGTGCCTTTTACTATCCCACTAAACAATAAGTAACAGAAGGGAATGAACTGCAATAGCGTATTACTATTGTATATAATATCATTTTCTTCATTCTGCTTCTGTTGTGTAAACAACTTATAACAATGAGAAATAGAAACCAGAATGTTCATGTGGGAATAAGGTAAATTGAGGTCTATAATGAAGACTGTGGAGGTGTAAACTTCACAGAGGAATAGCATGCAAATAAGATCTTTTCATTTGTGGGAAACTGCCTACAAAATTGTACCTTGAAAATCATCATAATATCTAAGTTTTCAATTTTGAATATATCGCAATTTCTTTTCAAGTTTCAATGACAAGCTTTGCAGTGTATTTCTATAAAGCAAAATGATATACTATGCACCTTTTATATTTAAAACCCTGCTTACATTTGCTAATGATAACATTAAGAGATGTTACTCAAGAAAGTAAATAATAAAGCCCTAATAGCACCCTTTTTATCATTTAGCATATATATCTCATGAAAAATTTATTCTATACTTTCCATACAGTTTTAGCATCTCAAATTCTGCTTCTAGACGAGTACTTCTAGAAATAGATTTTAGGTTTGAGATTAAGAGCCAGAAAAGTAAAATCAAATGTATAGTGCCCTTTTGACAAAATAACTGAGTTTTATAATTAATTATAACTGTATAATTAATGCCACGTAATTAAAATGCTGAACCAGTGCAATATATACCAACTGAAAATTTTATGCTTCTGAGAACATCCTCCACAGCTGCCCCTTTTTCCAAAAGGCAGAAATACTAAGTTGCGCAATTCACAGTAATTACAAGAAACCAGAAAACATTTCAGAATAGTCTAGCCCAATAATTGAAAAGTTACCATGCATTCAAACAGTTTCAGCCGTAGATTCAACAGCCTCAATGCTAGTTATTAACACAATGATTCACACAGGTAATTGTGGGTTTGGAATTCAATGGAATAAAATTAATGGTCTAATTAATTTTGTTTCTCATATATTACAAAGTGCATTAAGTTGTTCCTTTAGCATTTTTTTTCTAATTAACATAAGAACAATCAGTCATAACATAAAAGCGTACTTGTGAAAAAGCCTAAGAAGTCAGGTTTTATTCAGTAATGAAAAGCTACATCAACAGTTTCCAATCATCAGGAACCTAGAGGATTTAGGAAAGAATAAAATACTTGGCAATTATTCATCAAGTTTTGGATGATTCTTTTCAGTTACAGCATTTCTCTAAATTGAAGCTGGATCTGCTTTTGCAATTGTTGCAGTGTCCCAGGATGATCTTGTGCCAAGAGAAGTACTTGTAAAGCAGAACTGCCTTCCCTTCCTATCCCCCTGACAAGAAGATGTTGGGCGAAAGTGTGAGTGCAGATTCCCACTCTTCACTCTTGCTGAAGGCTTTGTGCATTTGGATGACATGTAAATGCTGGTAGGGATTATATTCTGTCTCTGAACGGGATACTTTTGTATCTAACAGGACTTTTGGTCATTATTAATTATAAATGTAAAAATCTGATAAAACTTAAATCTGAGGAATTAAAGTATAAAAAATCATCTGCATAAGATAAACTTTGATTTTTAATTATTTGGAAGTCTCAAACAGAACATCATGTCTCCTTATTAAGAGTCTTCAGAGTTAAGAATTTGGTTGTTTGCACCTATTTATAAAGTCTGAATCTAAATTTACGCCTCATGACCACTTCACAATGACTTTGGGTGTAAGTGAATAATAACGCCAAGAGCTTGTTTCACACTGTTTGTGACTGAACTGTATCATTTTCTCCTGGGGAGGAAATAAACAGTAGTTTTAAACATGAAAGTATTTCTTTTTAGTGCATTCACACTAAAAGTGAAATCTAAAATGGGAAATAACTTTTTTATTACAGAGCATTTAAGAATTGTTATTAGTTCATGGAGCGATTTCAGAGGGAAATATTGAAGCCTAGTCTTTCAGCTGAGTTACAAGATTTTTCACTGTTTATCTATACAAAAGCTTCATTTTTTTTCCAAGCTTCAGCTTTGAGAAAGGTCATTAACGTCTTGGCTAAACTACTTGTCTAACTACTGCTTAAGTCAAGATAAATAGACCCCTCAGAGACAATCTATCCAAGCTGCCTTAAGAAGGGATGATTCTTCAAATGGTGTATCTTGGTTTTTCCATTGAAAGTGGCTGCAGCACAGCTTAAATGAACACCAGGATTTTTGGAGGCTACAGTTTGGTGAGGTAATTCTTGTTCTAAATATCGCCTTAAATTGGGAAAACAGGATTTGTACTACTTAGTTTTAATCATCTATAAACAAGGTATCTAAGCCAAGATGGCCTTTTAGGTCCCCTTTTTAGCCAAGAGCCAACAGGTGAGACTGACTCTACCCTTCACTATCTCCAGAGCAGAGACAACAACATTAAATTCAATTTTAAACTTTAGATAGGAAAATCAAAAGATGCAGTTAGAAGAGCATTTTGAATTCTCTCCTTTTAATGAATTACCCCCTTTCTTGTGGATATTAATATATTTCTTTTTGGAGGAAAAAAAAATCTTCACAGAAGTCCAAAGAAAAGGAAAAAAATTAAAAATGGGGGATAATTAAGGACTGTAGTTTACAATACAGCTCTTGTAATCTCTAAAGGCAAGAAAAAGGATATTCTTATTCCATGGCAGTTACTGAGTTGCTTATTTATTTTAGTGGTAAAAGATATGTTCCAAAGAATAAAAGGTAACCTCTGAGTTGTTGGTCTATTTCATTCTTTTAAGAAAGCATCTATTTAGAGACTGTCACAATGTACTTTTCAAAAAAAGAAAACAAACAAAAAGACCCCAAACAATTTTGAAGTAATGGCATGGACTCCTATAACTAAATCAAAAATCCTGCATTTTCCCACGCTTGCTAATTCTGTCATATTATTAGTTTTCATATTCATATTCATTTCATATAATCTACTCAAAACTAGAGGTGGGTAAATTCAGATTAGACATTAGGAAGAAGTTCTTCACCATGAGGGTGGTGAAGCACTGAAACAGGTTGCCCAGGGAGGTGATGGAAGCCCCATCCCTGGAAATTTTTATATCCAGGCTGGATGGATGGGGCTCTGAGTAACCTGATCTAGTGGGAGGCATCCCTGCCCATGGCAGGGGGGTTGGAACTAGATGATCTTTAAGGTCCTTTCCAACCCTGACAATTCTATGATTCCATGATATTACTGTCTCCCATTAAAAATGGTACTATTTGCAGACTGAAATACTAAAATTGCCTTGGAGAAGTTAAAGTCATGCTGAAAATCCAGGAGAGATTGGAGATTAATCATACATTATGTATTAAGGAAGCTTTTTTCCTCTGCATAGAAGCAAATCTGAAACTGGAATCTAACACTACGAATCATAGCCAAGAATTTACAATATCGGTCCATTCAAGGAATGTATTCAGAAACTCACAATGATTCAGATAGATGCAGTATCTTCTAAGAACGCAGTGTAAAGAATTTCTCTATGTTCCCTTAAAAACATAAACTTTCCAGAAAAAAGAGATTATTTTAAGATGTTGAATACTTTTTCCCAAACAGGGAGGGTGAACTAACTTCTTGCCAATATTAACTCATAGTATTTTTCCTCTTAACTATTAGTTATTTTAACTATAATGTGCTTGGATTATTTGATCATTTGTGATATCTTAAAAAAAAATGTGTGGGAATTCCTTCTGCCAGTTCCCCTATAAACACAATGATCTTTAGCTGAAAAATAAGTTATTAAACATACTACAAAATAAAAAAAATCTTCCATATAATGCAGAGCTACAGTCTTTTCTTAGTGGTACAACCCAAATTCTCATTAATATTTCCTTATTAACGTGTAAGAGTTCAATTGTGGCTCAGTGACTTCCCATTACCTGAGTAGTATTACTAAAAAAAGATAGATGACCTATTATACTACAAGTGAATAATTTGCTTCTTTTTTTAACAAAATAGATTTCTTATTCTGCCTTTCATAAGCAATAGTAACTCCTCCCCTTCTTTATTTTAAGTCATGGGATATACTTGCTTAAGCAAGAAAAATGAAATTTCCTTCCTTCCAAATTTAGTATTACACATCTTTATGTCAAAATCAAATTTAGAACAAGGTTAAGTAGAATAAATATAACCTCTCATTGCTTTCCTCATTTTGCCTATTGCTGTTCTACTGATTTCAAGTGACAGGAGCATTGAGCTGGGTGGGAAGCTAGGTAAATGCAGAAGGAACTGTGAATATATAATCATTGTCTTTATATAGCTGCTCCATCAAGCCACATAGAAAAAAATGACAGTAATTTGGTCACTTTGATAAGATGAGACCTCACTTGTAGTACAATATTCATCGACCCTGAAATACATATTGTGATGTAACCTCGAGATGCACAAGCTTCTGTTGGCAACAAAATATTAAATCCACATAAGGAGGCTTCACATTTAAATGATGCAAAAATCCAAGATATTTTGAACATACATTAGGGCAGGATATGGTCCTTTGAATGTTATTCTCAATGCTTGTACCAGCAGCAACCGTCATCTGAAAAAGGGGGCAACAGAGATTCTGCTGAATGGAACAGAATTTTGTACAGTGCTACAGTATATTTAAATTACACCATGCTAACAAGATGAATGTTATTATCAGTCAAACAAGCTGATCTAGGAGAACAAAAAAGTGGCTCAACTGAAATTCACACAAAAAAATTGGAAGTATTGTTACATCTCCTGGCTCATGCCACTCTGAGAACAACCAAAGAGTAAGACAGTTCTGTGTTCTCTATTGCGTTCACAGCAGTGAACTCTGAAGCACTGTCAATCAGTCAGATAACTATGGAGAATTAATCATAGCTCCATGGCTAACTTTAATCTGAGGTCTCTATATAAAGCAAAAGTTTTACCTGTTTATGAGGTTTGAAGAAAGTAGGATCTTCTCCTTCAAATTAAAACATCTCATGAAAAGACATCAAAAGAAGTAAGCCTATTAAATTATTCGGTAAAATTTATCAATTAAATTGATAAATTTTCATGCTGTCTCAGACTTTGCTGTTACACCAAACAATTATAAGAGTGCAAAACAGTAGGAAAAAAGCTATGTGCAGTTAAAAATTTTGAAGTTCCTTCAGCTATCTGAATTACATATTTTAGTATCGAATGCCCTTTTTTCTCCTTTTTCATGGCTTCTTCATTTATTTTTGCAGAACCCAACTTATAACATTTTTCTTTAGAAACACCCTGACTGACAATCTGACCAGATGACATTTCTTCAGATATTTGTATTTACTTCAGAGGAAATTAACAGCAGAAATTTTCAAAGAGTTCCAGAAGTACTTTTTAAACCTCTGGTTCAATCTATCCTGACAGCAATTTAAAAAAAAACAAACACAAGAGTTCTAGACTAAACCTCTAAACAATTTTTTTCCATTGTTGAGAGCACATGTAACAATACATACAATGTTCATGCTAATTATAGTTGAGCTTCATAGTCTATCAAAGTAAATATTGACCAAAGCTTTATTTCTGTGACTATTTACCAACTCAATTCAATAAACCTGGTATTCAGAACTGACAAAAAAGACAGTGTTTTTGGATTTAAGTATTTTTAATAGTACAATATAACATTTGGAAAAGAGAACATATTGCAAGATGTGTTTTATAATAACTTCACTAATATAATTTGTGAGGTAGTTAAGCCTGTCTGTATATTAGGATGTTACGACTTTTGCAGTAAACAAAAATGTGCACATTATCAGTATATTTAATAACAGCCACAGGCATGTATTCATGTTCATCTATCTACAAACCACATGTTGCCAATGGAGTTCACATTGTGATTTGTAATAGTTTTTAAATATTTGAAGTATTTTTAAACTTTCGATGTTTTAAGGGAGAATTACAGTATTAGTGAATTTTAAGCAAAACTCTCCATGTATGCAGGCAAGTTCTTAACTTGCTTGTGCCAGATTTCACTTCTTTAGATTTACAGCCTTAAATATTTGAAAGCATTTTTATAATTCTTTACATTTTTTTTAAAGGAGATTTCATTTCATACAAAGCTGCTACTTTTGAAAAGAACATTTCCATGCAAAGCAACTTCATAGTCAATTTATGTATCATGTTTAGATGGATCTTTAACACCACTGTTGCTCCAGAATTTTGTAAGGAAAACACAGCCTGCATTATGTCAGCATGACACTGTTTTAAATAAACAATATCTCAGTGCAAGAAAACATACACATTTATAAACCTTATCCATTCATTAGTTCAGCCTCATACATCTTTATTCAATAATGGTTTACTAAAATTTAATCTCAATGCTTATACATATACACCTATCAAAAAAGGGTTGAAACAAATACACTTGGATTAATGTGTAAATAGTTGACACATTTTTGCACATTTTTAATTTCTGTATATCTCATATATGATGTTTTCTGATAATTTTGCACTTTTGTGTGAAAAAGTAGATCTACTGTATACTTTTGACTGCTGCGTCTGAGCTCTGTTAACTAACTCATCTTTGCTGTCCATCATTGTTAACAGCAATAATCTCTGAGTAACTTTAGCCTAATTTTTCAAATTATCTTGTAAACAGTTTTTCCCCTCTTTCCTCATGTAAAACTGATTAAAGGTTATTGATGAAAGGTATAAAATAACCAGTGTTTAATTCTAGAATCTGACAAGTTTAAGGTCTAGTATTTTGACTTTTCAGGCTTACTATGGGACATTCCACATAATTGGAAAAGAGCGATCCCTGATATTTCAAAGCCGTAAGGCTATTTCCCTATAGTCATGGTAATTTCCTATCTAACTGGCCTCAGAATACCTAAAATGTCAAGTGTAAGAGAAAAGAAACAAAAGAAAGATATTCAATAAAAAGTATAAAATTTCTGCATTAATTCTAAAATTGTTTGTCTTCAAACTGTGCATGTTACGGCAAATACATCGTATTGTCATGAAGATTTTACTGGCAATCATTTGAGATATAAAATCCATGAATGAGTTATGTAGTGTAAGTAATGCAGCAATTCCCATCTCATGCATGTTGATAAAATATTTATTCCACTCAGGAGTGCATCTAATCTTATAGCATCTACTTAGTACTTTGCACCCTAGTAACTATAACCTATTAAAATTAATATTCATGAAACTTTCTATTACAGTTTGGTTTTCTCCTAGAGAAAATGCATAAGCATTAAAATTTATCAGAGGAGAAAATAGGGTCAATAAGGAGAGAAAATTCTGAAAATGAAGCTCTAGAACATGCTTATATTCTTGTTTGGGATGAGTACTTCAGCCACTATTTGCTGTGAACCATATGCATGGGGACAGATTCTCAAGCTGTACCCTAAATGATGGACCCAGAAATGTTTCTGGGCTCCTTCTCCTCTCTCTTTTGGGTTTTCACATAGAAAAGCCATATGTGAGATGTGTATGCACATCTGAAAACGTTTTCAGAAAATGCATCACCTATGAAAAGCCCTCTAAGTACATATACAGCCAAGCTACACCTCCTGGAATTTCCAAGACCAAATCAGACAATAATTATGAAAAATGGCCCACATAGGCACCAAACTGGCCTGCCTTTCACAGCCACATAGAAATAGTGGCAAAGGATATATGGCACTACAATTTCAAGCTTTTGATGAAGCACTAAATTAAGTAAAGCTTTAGCTAATTCTGTAAATTAACCTATGAGAAATAGGTGAAAACTCATTAAGCCTAACTGCATTTTTTTAAACTGGTTAGTTACACCAGGCTTTCAAGTGATCTTGCTGTTGAGGTCACAAGAAAGAAGACATATTTTACCAAATACTGACATTTCTACAATCCAAACCTTCTTAGCAAGTCTCTATAAGGTATCTGACAAGTAGAACCTACTTACAAGACAAATAATGATAATCCTCTCACAAATAAAATATTTTCCCTCAGAGCAATATTTGGTGTGTCTTGACAAAAATGTGATCAGCCTTAGATCACTTCCCACAGTTCAAAATTATATTTAGGTGGTTTAGTCTATTGAAAGATATTATTTACTCACATTAATTGGTGAAACTAAGCAATGTCAGAAAAGAACCATTTTTTCCATTGTGTCATCTCTTTGTGGGGGAGCTAACTGAGGTCATGCGTAGCAAGCCTGACCATAGCAAGTCTAAGCCAAGCCTGTTGAGTTATCAAGGTAAAAAGCCCCAAAGGAATAGATTTGTTACCTACTTTCTAAAGCCATTCCTGTGGAAAATATTCTATTTATTACTTTAGTAGCTGGGAAAAAAAACCCAAAACAATAAAATAAAAAAGAACACTTCCACATTACATAGGTACAATATTTCAAGTTTATATTTTGTAGTGAAATTCACTGCCTATACTCTGCACTCAGACTAGGAACATGACTCCAGCTAAGCCTATCCTGAAGTGAAGCCTGTTCCATGTAATACCCCACCCATCTCACATGATTGCTTCACCAGTACCTTCATCTCAAGTTGAAATCAGTTTAATCTATATTGTACTGATACATACAGGCAGACAAAGTTACAATAATAAAGAATTCCTGGGTTAGTTTTTTTTGGTGCTTTTTTTTTTTAAGTGTAGGTTGGACTAGAAGTAATGCTACAGAATAAATTTCCCCTTTTAAAACCAAAGACCAAACAGTCATCACAGCATAACATAGTACATTACACCATAGATACAGCAGATATATGTGACACTGTTGTGAGTATGAGTCTGTTCTACTAACTTTGAGAAGTCATCATGTGAATTCACAGTAACAAAATATATTCTCAGATACCATTTATATTGCCTACTCTAAAGAGAAAGAGAAGTGCGATAACCAGATGTTGGCAAAGGGCACTTTAATTGTCTCAAAGGTGTATTTAAAATTCACAGACTGCATACTGAATATCTATCTGTAGCAATTATCCCATCAACGTGGTCTCATTTATGGAAGACCATTACAAAACTTGACTGGACAGGCCCTGGTTCACCTTATCTAGTTATAAAGTTAGCCATGCATGGACTAGATGACTTCTAGAGATCCCTTCCAACCTAAATTATGTTACAGATATATAGTATATCAAAGTTGCCTTTCTGAGGGGCCTCTTATCTGCAGCTGTCAGCTGGTTCTATGAAGGAAGTGATCTTCTATTGTTGAACCAAAATATACATAATTTAAGTTTTCTAAAAAAATAATTTAATATATGATCCCTGTTCTTTAATTATACTTTCTCATTCAGTTAACTATTCAGTTACCTGTAATTATATTGTAAATATGGGAATTAAATTAATAGTTCTGAATTATCAATGTAGTACTTTTAACTCAACAGAACTGGAAGTGTCCATACTCTGAAATTAGACAAACCAAAAGGAGTCTCAGTTGTATGACCAGAATTGGCGTGTCTATGCATGTGTGTACACATAAATACACAATAATTTTGCATATATAAGGTGCAATACATTCAAAGTAGTATATAAGGACATTCAGCCTGAGAAGAGAAGGCTCTGGTGAGACCATATTGCAGCCTTTCAGTACTTAAAGGGGGCTTATAAAAAGATGGGGACAGATTTTTTAGCCGGGCCTGTAGTGATAGGACAAGGGGTAATGCTTTCAAACTAAAAGAGGGTCAATTTAGACTAGATATAAAGAATATTTTTTTTACAATGAGGGTGGTGAAACACTGGAACAAGTCTTCCAGAGAGGTGGTAGATGCCCCATCCCTGGAAACATTCAAGGTCAGGTTGGACGCGGCCCTGAGCAACCTGATCTAGTTAAAGTTGTCCCTGCTGACTGCAGGGAGGGCTTGGACTAGATGACCTTGAAAGGTTCCTTCCAACCCAAAACATTCTATGATTCTAAGATTTGATATATATTGTACATATACACAACCCTGTACCCATCCACATATGTGTGTACACACATATATTAATAACTATTATTATATGCCTGATATTGATAGTCTGCAGGAAAAAAGTAAAAAGAAGTAGCAAAACCCACCCCCTACTATGATCTACATCAATAATAGCTCTCTGGCATGTACATCAACCCGTCCACATTTGACTTTGTACATAGGATTATTCCCACTGAGATACAGGGAACTTGCTATCACTGCAGAGTTAAATCTATGTGCAAAAATTCTGCTACCTAATGTGTACAAAGACAGACCTTGCAGTCCGTAAAGTAATCTTCCCACAGTTCATGTTACATGATGATACAAAGTAAGGTAATATATCATTAAGTGAGTATTTTAAAGACATAATAAGATTAATATTTATTTGTTTACCTGTATCACAGTGACTGAACTGTCTAGTTATTCAATTAATCATTTAAAAAAATCTTTCAGGATGTCAATGCAGAAAAATGTCATGGTTAAAATAAGCTCAGATATTTACACTATAATATATTGATTTAAATGTATTTAACTTAGGAGAAATTTATTATAGCAAATAAAAATTCGGAACAGTGATCACAGAAGCAGAGTTTGAGTTTATGTAGCCATTAAAATATCTCAAGATCATGCCTTTGTGTTGTACTGAGGCACAGAAATAATTCAGGCATATATTCCATCATTAAAATTTTAGTTAATAAAAAGTGTAGGAAGGAACTGTCTAAATAATTCTTATTCAAAAATGGAAAATATTTCTTTCCCTAAATGTTATAATTTTCTTTGCATAAAGTCTTTTCAAACTACAAGATAGTTTTTATTACAAGTGTAGAAAACAAAGGATGTGCTCATTTGATACCATGTAAAAATATGAAACTATATGAACATGTGGGAATGGAATGATAATTGGTTTTCAAATTAGGTCTGTGGAAATCATGCTGACTACTCCTTTGCTCTGTCTAATGAAGCACAGAGTCTAATATTTATGTTCCTGGTGCAAAGAAGAAGAG
>VYZX01022722.1:0-40585 GCA_013401335.1 Brachypteracias leptosomus
TAACATTCTGTGATTCAGTGAAATGTACCAGGCTGCCAGAAGCCAACATCTCTCATCTCATAAAGTTGTGAGGTTTGTTATACCTTTTCCTACAGTTTTGCTTTAATTACATAAGGCGTACTAATTCTTGTCTTTATATTAAATATATGAATTAATATTTAAATCCAGTTTGTAGATTACTTAGGTGTACAATTTTTTTGGCTAAACTCTTCTGTGACATGTGGCCACCTTACATAACTACCAACAAAATAACAACAAAAATAACAGTGATGGCAGGATGAGAAGAGATGCCTTTACTCTTTTACTAATCTCTTTCCCAGATGCTTAACCAGGAGCAGAGGCCCACTGGTAAATCAGTGTGAGGGCATCTCTAGTGTCCCAGCTTGTACTGCATACATTATGGGAATACGGAGGAATACAAGTTGTCTTGCACAATAAAGACAAAAATTACTGTTTTAAAAGGATGCCTCTGTTCACTTTTTGGTTAAAGTGCATTTGATTTGTATTTTTGGTTCCAAGCTGGGACAAAATCACTTTAAATTGGTAGCCAAGCAATCAGCTGCCATCCTTTATAAATGAAGTTGGAAAGGTAGAACAGGCCACTTCCACTTTCTTGCAAAAAGTGGCTTTTTCTTGACTTTCTGTATTTGTGACAGGGTCAGTACGGGCCACAGCAAGAAGAATGAAGGGGAGTTTCAAGAAATATCCACAATGGGAGGAATGTACTCAGTGTCTATGTACAAACCTGGGCCAGTGATGTTGGGCATATACCTGACCCATGCCATCATGTAGCAGCCCAAAAAGGGGGAACATTACCAGTGCCAGTCCACAAGCATGAAAGAAGGTAAATTCAGGGCAGGGAGGCCAGCCAAGATAATTTTCCAGTCTCAGCTCTGGCTTTACAAGGTGTTGCAACCTCTAACTGCAGCACTTGGGAGCAGGTCACTTGATAATTATGAGGCTTAACTTAAGCCAGCAAGGCAAAAACTATGGACAGTCTAAATTCAGTGCTCGGCTCAGTACTGTTCCCCAAATACTGAATTTAGACCTGTTTCTGGTTTTTCTCTTTGCTGGGCTAGGAAGGAAGAGCACAGTCAGAAATGGTTCAGCTGCAAGAAACCAAGCAAATCCAAACTTTCAGTCCTTACAAAAGACCTCTTTATTTTTGAAAAAAGTGCTTGTCCTATGATCCTTTATACATGCCCTTTGTGACAGTGATGCTATGTGGGTTTTTTTCCCCAGATAGGGTATCCTTTCACTATTCTTCTGCTTTTCAGTGAGGAGGTAGAAAAGGACAGCAGCCTTATTTAATGTGCTCTCCCAAGGCAGTAAAGAATTTCCTCCTCTCCTTTTCCAGCGGTTAGTGAGTAACAGAGACAGTTTGTGAAGATGTAGTCTAAAAGTTCTGTGTTTTCTGTAGGGCCGTTTGACTCAAAACCCACGATGTATGCCAAGCCCACGACATCATGTTCAGAGCCAACAATTTAATGGAAATTGTTTTAAGTTTTTATTTCCTACCACAGGCTTTCTGAAGCACTCTCAGAATTTTCCTTTCAGGTTAGGCTAAAGCTGTTCTGTATAAATATTTATGGAAGGGTGTGAAGGGGGAATCACCTTCCGTGCTCCACCCAACAAAAATGTTGGAAAAAATGATGCATTTTTGGTAGTCCATTTTAAACATGTGGACAAGGGCAGTCTTTGACTGTATTTTGCTTGCTTGCTGGCTGGCATCCACTGCAATCTTTGCCAAAATCAAAAAATACTGAAATTATTCTATTTTTCAGAAGCTAAAGGAGAAAATATTTTCCCTGACCCCTTTAATTTTTTTCTGAGTTTAAATGTACAACTGTCTGTAAAAGTATGTCTTCTGTTCAGGAAGTCAGATCTAGACATGAGTAAAACACTTCCCCAATTAATTACAAGAAAAATGCCTTTTAGTGATGTTTCCACACTGGAAAAATAAAATAGGCTTGTTCTACAATGTGCTACAGTAGGCAGGGATTCCTTTTTGCCTGTTTCTCTATGATTTCTCAGAAAAGTACAGGGAGGGAGAGCTCATCGTTACAGGCCACAGAGCAGGTATCGTTCCTGGGAGAGGAGGAGGAACCAGAGGCCAATTCTGCACAATTTTTACTTGGGGTCTGAGGGGTTTGGGATGCTGACGTTTCTGTCTCTATACTTAACTCTTCACCTGTTTTCCTTTTACTTTATTTAAGTTTGCACCTTCACATTGGATTGACTTCAGCTGGGGTTTACTCCGATGATACCCAACCAGTTGAGTAGCAAAAAGACTCAGTTCTGAGAAACCCTTTCACTAGATGAACACAAGTCCTTCAAAGCAAGGTCACGATGGAGTTCAGCGCTGTGGCACCCCCTAAATTGGTCTCAGAATTGTTTTTATTGCTCTTGTGTTATTCATAGAAGGAGGATTTGGGAAGAAAAGTCTGGTAATTGCAACTACCAGGTGACACCACAGAGGTAAATGAGTTCTGCCACCTTCCAGGGTATCTTTGAAGCCCTGTGTTTGCTGTTATCCTTTTTTACCCTGCTCATTGCATTTCACAGGACGGCTTTTGAATTACTGATGTTCAGAATCTGTCACTGAAGCCTAAATTTGCTGAGACACATTGTCTTGTCAGACTCTGACCATGCATTGGACAGAGCCACGATATAATCCTGTGACCTTCCTGAAGGACAGCAGGGTCCCAGTCGTTGCTCTGATCTCTGTGTGCTACCAGACTTATTGTGCACTCTGCACTTCATCAGAAGGAGAGGGACAGACATATACACCGAGGCTAATGAATAAAAGAATGAATGAAAACTGAGTGAGGATGTGCCACTTAATTCTCACAGTCATTTATTGGCCTAATTTATTTTTGAACTCACACAGCTCTAACTCCATGTCAGTTCATGCTCATAATGAGTTTAGATCATTATTTAAGAGCCTCACTTTGAACACATTTGAAACTCCCATTACATTAA
Source organism: Brachypteracias leptosomus (assembly GCA_013401335.1). Classification (NCBI taxonomy): domain Eukaryota; kingdom Metazoa; phylum Chordata; class Aves; order Coraciiformes; family Brachypteraciidae; genus Brachypteracias; species Brachypteracias leptosomus. Next base: position 2,983 of record VYZX01022722.1, read on the forward strand.
GTTTATATTGAACTAGTGAACGACTTCTAATGTAAAAAGTAATTATAATGAAAACTTGGCAGTATGAAACCATACTTGCAAGGCAAAATTTCAAAAAAAGTCTGTTCATTCTTCCCTTACTCCCCAAAAGAATAAATATGCCAAACAAATTCTGAAGTATTGTTTTAATCACATTGAGACCAATCAGTTTGATGGAGTTTGTCATTTGTGGAAATTCTCCATCAGTTTAAATTAATTTCCTGGCCTTTAAATCAAAACCAGATGACTTCTTAACAAATAGCACTTAACAAATAATTGGGATAGGATTAGAAGTCACTAAATGAATTTTACGGTTTTGTGGAGTCCAAATTCTACATGAAAGATAATGGAAATTGCCCCTTCTGAATTGACAAAAAGCCTGTACTCCTAATGGTGTTTATGAATGCAGTAGGTATTTCTCAGCTGACATCTTTCTGACCAGTGCTGGGGCTTTTCAACCAAGTCAGGTATCCACAAGGACCCAGGGAAAAATACAGTGTCAACTTGTCAGGATTGGGCCAGAAGAAAAAGTCTCGATGACAAGTAAGGGCTGCAACAGAGCACATCCAGGAAAAAGTGGCCTGATAGGAACAGACAATTATTTACTCCATTATTGTTATAAGAGTGTCAAAATACAAGCCCAATTCATCCAAGCTGGATCCATTTTGCATACTTAGTACAGGCAATTTGGGAACCCGTATTTCTTTGCAATGGCTTTTCTGTCTCCAGCATGTGTCCTGCTGCACTGAGAAAATTTGAATTAAAACAGTCTGAAAGGGAAAAAAAAGACCAGGTGATCAGTGTGAAGGTTCACATGTCAGCATGTTTTATTTTTAAAAGAAAACAGTTCTTTTTTTCAGGAATAATTAGATTTTTCAAACTCAAAATTTCTTGCTCCCCTCCCTCTTATTTTGAGAATTTGTCTTAAGAGGGAGAAGGGATTCCCCTAACTTCTCCAGTTCATTAAGAAAGTATATTTACTACAAACTTATCTGTTTGATAGCATCTCTGGATTTGTTATCCTGATACTGGAATGGTCTTGAAATGTCTGAGGAGTGAGTGTACACAATTTTATCTACCCTGGCTGCAGATGGTTTTACTCATTACCGTACTGGAGAGTGCTCGTGCAGAGGTTTATGCTCCAGACTGCACAGAGGCTGAGCAATCTCCAGACCTGTGCCAAAGAAAAGAGGGAGGAGAAAATGGGATAGCAGAGGGCATTTCACAGCACGACGAACATGGCTGACGTACCCTAGCAGCTGCTTTTACAGTGCCCATTTGTCATGGACTTGTCCTTAGGTCTGCTTTAATCTGTTTTACCTGGAATTAGGAATAATCACAGAGACTAATATGTTTCTGAGGGTATTCAAGGGCATATTTTCCTGTGCAATAGACATATCTTTGTGAATGAATATCCTTGTGAAGCAGCACAACCCCGTGCCTAGGAGGCCTGGTTCTGAAGAAAGACAGGGCTCATCAACTGTGATAGAGCATCCTACTAACAAAGCAAATCCCACCACCTCTGCTAACTGAGCTGTGCCCTCACAAAGTACTGTGTCTTTGGTTCTAAGGATCTACCACCCAGTGCTTGCTGAGATATCTTGCACAACCTCTTGTTGTATGGGACAGCCAGGCTTTGGCATTGCTTTTGACATGCATCTGCCTGACTGGCTGCTCCTAATTCCAGGCAGAGTGCAGAAAACAAAAAGCAAAACCTAAGCTAAACAATCCAGGATAACTTGTCAGTAGTTTGCGTAACGACAACATCCTTAAAGGCAAATGCCACACAGTAAAGCAGAGTTTTCTTGCCCAGATGCACACAGCCCACAATTTTTTTTTTCCTTTAGGAGCAGATGCAGGTACTTCCAGGTTTCTGTTCTTGGTCAATATTTGGTTCTCTGTCATAGTTTTAGGATGCACCTCCTGCCTTCTACCTCCCTTCCTGAGTGCCTGGACCCTAAAGCTCAGCTGCTTTAAAAACTCCAGGTCCTGTGTCTGTGCTGCTGGATGAATCATCCCCTTTCTTGTACCCCAAAGTCTCTCAGGCAGTACATGCCTGCATTTTAACCCATCTGCATTTCCAGTGTAGATTTGTGAAGGCTCCAAGTGCATGCAGCAAACTTGGGTTAAAAACACAGCACCAAAACCTGTGTTAGTTTGGATACACCTTACACAGAACAGTGTGAGTCCTCTAAATATTATTGTTCAGACACAGAGTATAAACACCCCTGAACACAAACCACAGCAAAACCTGTTCACCATGCCGGGCAATCATATATGTCAGCTGTAAGCACCAAAGACTAAGGTCTCAGCTGAACCTCAAACGATTCATTGCCTTGTGAATATCACTCAGTTTTCGTTGGCACCTACGTTTGGCTGAATAATGTTTTGGCTCAGGAGATTATTTAATGAAAAAGGACAGTGACACATCATTTCAGAGACAGATCATAACAAAGAAAATGAAGGGGAAAGCAGAGTAACGCAACATTTTTCACATCTTTTGGTTAAAAACCACAGAGCTCTTAGTTCTGAAGTGCCAGCTGCTGATATGCCACCTTCAAAAATGCAGCAGCATTCAGGTATTGGACACTTATCAAAGAAAGATAGCAAAACCCACCTATTTGTGAAAGAAAACTTACAGCCTTGAAAATTCAGCAAATTCCTATTACTCATGCTGCTAAAACAAGTGCCTGCAGGTAGCTTATCTTGTATCGAGTGCAATGCACAACAAAATAAGGTAAAGAAATAATTGTTCTCCTCTTGATCAGAACAGCATCAAGAGCTGAGGAGACAAAGCAATCACTGTCCTGGGAAGGGTGGAATCTCTTTTTAAAATGTTATTTCTTCATGCTGTGTTACCAGCACTGCTGACAAGGCCCACAAAGACATTGCATAAATTTGCTTAGGAAAACTAAATTTAATACCTTAGAATTAGAATGTGGTATTTGTTTTAAATAAATGTAATTTCAGCCACTCTTTCAGGTTTCACCCACTCTTTTTTTCCATGCTCATAAGCACCAAAATGGATGTGTCCAAGTGGTGTGGTCAGTGTTACTGATGTGCCACACAGAAGACAAGGGACACCAGCTGTCAAGTTCCCATCAGGTCTCCTAAGTTTGTCTTGTTGGTCAACAACAAGCTGTTTTTTGGATAAGATCTTTAAACTCTTTAGGAGTCACAAGTCATTACGGAGTCAGAGTCTCCAGCAAGGCTGTTGCCTTACTTACAAATATCCTCAAGATTTAATGGCATGTGGCCACATGCCACACAGTTCCAAAACCTTTTGGTGTTTAATGGTCATGGATTTGAAGCAACTCTAGGTCCTGTCCTAGCCAGCTTGCTCACCTCTCCCAAGACAAAGACACAGAGATGCAGAAAGGATTTTCACAATGCTCCCCAGCATCACACAGCCTTTACTGAAAGGATATTTTCTTTGTCCTGCTTAATGCTGGGACCTGAAACATTGCATTCAAAACTCAGGAAAATGACCTCATTGGGAAGCTGAGGAAAGTCTCAAACACAACACATACTCTAGTACTGTCACTAAATCCACCTTCCTCAAGTGCCATTGCTCAGCTATGTCACAGCAGACAAGAATTTCCATGTTAGGTCATAACAGTGTGCTTCAATCAGCACCAAGATAATAGAAGAAATAATAAGGGCCAATCTATAAAAAAACCATCAAAATCCCACAAAATAAAACACACACAATGAATACTTCCTGATGCAAAATTTCAAAGACCATCAATTTCTCTCCAGCTTTGAACACTGTCAAGAAACCTGTCAGGAAGATGCCAAGCAATAAATTTCATTGGAAGCCATCCAATGAACACTTCACTTTGGATTGATTTTTTGTGACTGCCTGCCACTCAATCAGTAAGTCTTCTTTCCTCTTGCAATGAGGTCTCTTCTAAGGTGTAGAAAAGTGGTTAGTGTAAGTGGTTAGGATACTTCATTTTTGTACGGGCTGGATTGAAGCATTTTATTCAGCACAAAATCCCTGTGTGATCTTATACAATTCATTTCTGTATCTTCTATGTGTGTCTCATGCAAAATGGAAATAATTTTTCCCTGCTTCAACCAGGCTGCTATCAGGCACAGAGATACTACAGTTGTAGGAGTCACATAGTACTCACAACAGATTAAGCATAAACCAAATTATCTAACTGTAGAGCAACACAATAGGTTATCCCAAATGATGTTTGCTAGAGGAGATGATAGTTGATATGTAATAATGCACAGCCACTCTCTCTGCTAACGTATCTAGGGGTAGGATAGAAGAGTAATAGTCTCAAAACATCCATCAGAATAGTTAGAAACTTATTTTTTCCCCTTGAGTTTGAAGGAGAAATTTCAGGAGGGTCATCTAGGTCTCAGATTTCAGAGGGAGGATCAGGGGCCATTTGGAAACCAGCAGGAACTCATAAATCAGACAGGAGGGGACTTCGGGCCTGCAGAGGAGGGAAAAGAGAGATCACTAACCCCTTCATCTTAAATGTTGACTTAGCCTCATTGACTGGACACCTCAAGATAAACTACTAGATGTCTTTTGAAGAGACAGTCCTGCTGCTCAGTCTCTCACCAAGAAATCAGCAAGTTTTGTCTGTGTCTCAGCTGGAGTTCACAGATGTGGTCACAAAAGTCATGAAAGTGTCTTATCCAAATTCTTCTCTCACAGCTTAGCACTTTGTACAATGCTTGCAGGTCTCCTTTGCTGCCAAGCCACCGTCACTCGATGCTACAGCTCCACCTCCTCTGCAATACAGCACTGCAGAGCAGCAATGTGGATGGCCTTCCATCGGCTGGTCTGCTCGTTCATCCCTTTGACCCACCAGTGCATTTCAAATTGTACCTCCTTTTACTGTTAAACAGGACTTTAAACAGCCATGGTCCATAGCACTTCTGCTGTGATCATGCCACAGAGCTGGAATCTCCCCTGCTTTTCAGGGTCTGAGGAAAGCAACGGATAAGGCATCAGAGGAGCAAAGATCTGTGCTGCAACTGTGTGGCTCCTTTTGGCAAGGGGAGGCTTGCTGGTTTAAATGAGGCTGCTAAAAGAGTAAGGCACCAATAAATTTATGTGACAGTGGCAAGGTCTAGCTCTAGGCTCCAAGCAAAATCCTGTGAGACCATGGACTCCAAGCATCAGTGCACAAGCAAGCAGCTGCCCTGCAAGGAAATCAGTGAAGACTAAGAACTATGCTTTTATTGAGATGTTCTGCAGCAGGCCAAATTTATGTCAAGGGACCACAGTTTTTTCCTTACAGGGCTGCTGGAGCTTTCCAAGGTGACCCCCAAGAGGTCTTGGAAATGAAAGCACTGAAAGCCTATGCAGTTCTCTCCTAACTGATGGTAAAAGCTGTTATTTTCAATATAGGGACCAAATGCCAGGTCTGTAGAGGCTCAGAACTCCAGCTGGCGAGAGAAGCACAACAGAGCATAGCCAAGATCTTGCCCCACCACTCCCTGCCTCCATTTTTTCATAAGAAACACTTAATACTCCTCATTACTTGGGTTTTCTTTTACTCATACAACAATTAGTGCATTTTATTTAATGCCCAGTTTTGAATAAATACAAGTAAATACACTTCATTACTATTTGAACCCTACTGAAGTTTGCCTGTGTCACCTACTAACTATGTGAAAAAGAAGCTGAACTTGTATTAATCAAAATACAAAAAAAAATATCATCTAATAATATCAGCTTCCAGACATTTCAGTAATATGTAAACAAAGTTTAGATAAACAAATTTCACTCTGGGGGAGATTTTAGCTGGCAGAAGTAACCTGTGTCTTTGAAAGACTGGAGCATTTGGCATGTCCAGATGCTGGGTTTGATCCTTAGCACTATTCCAATCCTTTAGATTATTCAGTCACTGAAAGGTAGATGGACAGCTGACTCGGATTGTATTAAAGACATTCCTCTTACAGGAGATGTGCAAATAACTATACATTGTCCACTCTTCAACATTATTTGATGAGTTTTGAGTGGAGATACTGAAGATGCCACACTCTGGAAATGCAGCACAGGCTCATGATTTCATTGCTCTTGCAAGTTAAAACAGCAAAAAAAATTAGTTCTCACAGCAGACCCAGTATTAAGGGAAGAATACTTACTCTGCAAACCTTCTTCTGATCTCATTTTCCAGGTTGGCCCTAACTATATACTTTAACATGAGGGTGATAGATCAGTGGAATGGGCTGCCCAGAGATGTGGTGGAGGCCCCATCCCTGGAGTCATTCAAGGTCAGGCTTGATGGGGCTGTGAGAAGCCTGACCTAGGTAGAAATGTCCCTGCTTGTGTAGGGAGGTTGGACAAGATGACCTCTAGAGGGCCTTTCCAACCTAAAACATTCATGATTCTATGATACACAGCAAGGTGTGAGTGTCTTATGCCACTAGTAGTGGATTGTACTGGCTCCCAAAAAGGATCCCCAGACTGTGCACTTCGGAAACTTCTACAGATCTTAAAGGGTCTTTAGGGGAAGAGATGGAGAACTGGCCTAAAATAAGCATTGAAAATTGTTGAATGATTTGTATGTTTAATGTTATTTGTTCCAGCTGCTGTAATCCTTATAAATTATCTCTGATATGGTGCAACCAGATGTACATTTAGCTCTGTGGCTTCTCCCCATGTGTGACACATCACCGTAGAGCATCTACAGAGGGGCTTCAGGCAGGTCTTTAGGGAAATTCTACTGTTTAGTTTCCTTCTGAAAAAAAATCAACAAAAATAAACAAACACATCACCTTACACAAAAATACTTTGAATTACACTGGAGCACTACTTTTGTTTTGCAGAGTGACTCTGGAAAGAGATGTTTTTAAAAGAAACAAAAACCCATGTGAAAGTTGCAGAGTTCTATGTCACTGACAGAAGAAACTGTGCAGATACCATTGTGGATAATTTTTGCTCTAAGCTGCCTGCATGCCACTTTATTTGGGTAAAATATTGCGCTATTTCTAAAATTAGGATTTGTTTCCAACTTGGCCATGCTAACAAAAATGTCAGTATCAAAGTTTTAAGAAAAGTCTGGGGCAAGGCCAGGGTTGTGCAAAAAGAATACATGGAGAGAACAGGAAAGTAAAAATGTGCCTTCCAAATAACAAAATGTCTTAGAGGAATTATGAATAATACAAAGTTAAGAAAAAATTTGAAGTATAACTGCAGAAAAGAGGGAAGAGAAAACAGTCATCTTGTTTCCAGTATTGAGCAATATTTTATTATTGGTCAATAGTGGGTTGCATCCAAGCTCAAATGGTGTTTCAATCAGACATTTAACCAAACCAACAAGAACTTCTAGGGTTTTTTATAAAACTAGATGTAAAGACAAAAAAACCCCATCAAAACAACAAACCACCAGATGCGTTTTATTTCTTCAGCATAAGATGGAAAAAACAAAGAACAACCAAGTCATTATTTGCACTGAGAGTTACATGTGCTGCTTGATAGAGTTACAACCTGATTCTCAAGTGATCCCATATGAATGCAGCCTCCTGGGCACAAACATAAACATGCAAAACAACTCAGAGTACTGGCCAGCTGTCAACAACTTATGAAAAGACTGTTTCTCTCCTAATTCAGCAATGGTTAGTCACACCGTGACTGTGCTTGGTTCAAGGATGGATTCTTCTTGTGAGCACAAGAGAAAATAACCCCCATCTTGTTGCCATTTGCCTTCAGTATACGAACCCAGGGCCACCGCGTCGAGGATCATTGCTGATGGTTTTATGGAAAATTTTGTACAACAAGGGAAAATGCTCGCCCCTGGCTCCCCCAGGAGGAGCTCTGTTAGCACTCTGTACTGTTTCTGGGGACCACCTCTTCTGGGCTGAGGACTAAAACCAGCATCTAGGTGAAGAGTAACCTCATTGTTCTCTACAAATACCCAAAAGGAGGTTGTAGCGAGGCTGGTGTTGGTCACTTCTCCCAATTCACTAATGATAGGAGGAGAGGAAATGGCCTGGAGTTGTGCCAGGGGAGGTTTAGATTGGATATTAGGAAGAAATTCTTTACTGAGAGAGTGGTTATGCATTGGAACAAGATGCCCAGGGAGGGGGTTGAGTCACCACTCCTGGAGGGGCTTAAAAAATGAGTAGATGTAGCACTTAAGGCTATGGTATAGAGGTTAGGCAGATGCTGAGATGAAGGTTGGACCTGATGATCCTAGAGGTCCTTTCCAACGATAAATGATTCTGTCATTCTATGGATAAATGCTAAAGCCTGCAGACAGCCATTAACAGCTAGATAGACTGTTAGCTCTAAGGTCACGTTAAAACAACCTTTGAACGCTGGTTGCATAGGGGTTGTTTCTTTGCTTTATGAATGCCTGAATCAACTCCATTTAAAATGTTACTGAATTAACTAAAAAAAAAAAAAAAAGAGGATTATCTGCAGGTTATTTAAAACACCCCAAATCTTGACTGATCATGGAAGAAGGCAATCACTGAAGTACAGTTTTACAAAATCAGAGCTTCCAAGAAAGTTCACTTAGTTATAAACCAAATGGAAATGTGTTTCTGCTTCCATTGATCTGTCCCAGACTCCACCACTGCCCTTTCACTCTGACAGCCTTATTTCACTCCATACAGTGTCCAATTCCCAGGCAGTAGTATCATCAAACACTGGCTGTGAATTATTTATCTGATTATAAGGCTGACAGCACTTTTGCAGGGCACTCAGGCAGAAGACATTACTGCCCAGCTCTTTTACATGACATCATAACTTCTGAGCAACCTTTGTAACGTTTGGTCACATAACCCTGCACTGCAGGTACCACTGACAGCAGTACAGCTCAGCAGGTTGTTCTTTCATACTTTGGTTCTTCCACTTGTCACTTGCTGAGACACTGTAAATCTATCCAAAATCACATGGCCATGTTAAAGATTGTCAGATTGCCTTCTCTCTGGTCTAGCAGTATTTGTGTAGGAACAAATATTCTTTCCAGTCCTACTTAATCTGCATCTGACCTTTGCAGTTGCACCATAGCACATTTAAATTCTATATACACTTCAGTTTGAGTTTGTTTTTTCTTGCAGCAAGCAGACACTCTATGTTAGGTATGTATCATATGCACAACACCGACACTCTGATGTTTCTCTGAAGTAAACATGCCCCATGAAGAGGGAAGAAACTGATTATTCCAGCAAATCACTTGAGGATATCAACTGTAGGATATGACATATAATGAACATTTTTGTTTAATGATGTGCACACACACAAACACTTTGTGTATGCATATATACATATAAATGTATCTATGTTACTACAAACGAGGAAATACCAGAGGGAGTCCAGCAACAGCCTACACAGTTGTTTAAAGGACTGGAACATCTGTCAACCAAACAAGGGTTGAAAGAGCTGAGACTGCTCAGCATAGAGAAGAGGAAGTGCAAGGGGACCTTACAAGTATAAATGTCCAATGGGAGGGAGTAAAGAAAGCAGGGCTAGGCTCCTCTCAGTGATGACCAGTAACAGGACAAGAAGCAATGGGCACAAACTCATCTGAACACAAGATAACATTTTTTTATTGTGAGGATGGTCAACACTGGAACAGGATGTCCCAAGAGGTTATCAAGTCTCCATACATGAACATGCTGAAAATCACTGGGCAGCTTGCTCTGGCTGACCCATCTTAGAGCAGGGAGTTTTCCACTGGTTGATCTAGAGGTACTATCCAACCTTGGCTGCTTTGTGACTCCAAGTAAATGAAGGTATGACAATAAGATCATCTAGTTCCAACCCCCCTGCCATGGCAGGGACACCTCCCACTAGACCAGGTTGCTCAAGGCCCCATCCAACCTGGCCTTGAACACCTCCAGGGATGGAGCATCCACAGCTTCCCTAGGCAACCTGTGCCAGTGTCTCACCACCCCCAGAGTGAAGAAATAGAAGTTCTCACTTCTACCCTGTGCAGCTCTGTTTGCAAATCCATGTAGCAGGAAAATCACAGTCTGCCTATACACATCTCCCCTGAACTTGTCAGACCTCAAGCATCATATTCACAAGAAGCCTGTCAGTAGCACAGCATCTCAGATGGTCTATCTGTGCTGGCATATCACGTTGGCAGAGGCCCCTAACAGAGACCAATCCAGAATACCTGTGGGTTTTCCCCTTCTTGGGATGATTCCACTGTTTCCACAAATACTGTAAACTTGTCTTTTTCACTTGCTGCTTTACAGACCTGGAGTGGGAAGGGTGGCAGGGAAATATGTACATGGACTGCTGCAGAAGCTTGGAGAACAAAATGATGCATGACCTTGCTAGAGGAAGCCGCTTGAAACATTTTAGAAGCATGTAAATGGAGAGGACTTGCTGAGCCTACACCATGGGGTATTTTTCCTTACCCTTTCAAGTTAACACACTTTTACCAGCAAATCTGTATTTTGCATCAGATTCTTCCATATTACAGATAAATTCCTCTCTCAGAATCTTAACAATTTAACAGACAATGGCAGCTATCAAAACAGGATCCAATTCTCTCCGATGATGATTAGGTTAACGAAGCATATTGTAAATTTTTGAGGTCTAGGTGCCAGGCATGGAGAAAAGGAGGCTCAGAGGAGACCTCACTCTGTACAACTCACTGAATGGAGGTGGCAGTGAGGTGAGGACTGGTCTTTCCCCCAAGGAACAATTGATGGGACAAGAGGAAATGTCCTCAAGTTGTGCCACGGGAGGTTTAGAATGTATATTGACTTTTATAGAAGCAAGAGACACACAGTTGCCCCTATGCTGTAAAAAGTTTCCAAAGATTAAATAATAAAAGGATTGCAAATATGATTTGTAGAATTCTATATAATTTGTGGGAAGTTTAATTAATAAAGCTTTAATTAATAGAACTGCTGATTTTTACAACTAGGAAAAAGAGTTTTCAAGAGTGATGTACAAACAAACTTTTCACTATTCAATTCAGTAACTAATGTGGCATAAGAACTGAGGATATCAATGAAAAGAGATGAAGAGTTAAAATTGGGCCAGAAGGCTCTCTGTGTACAGAAAATGTATGTGATTTATCTGAAGCATCTAGTGCAGCTTTGGGTTCATTTGAATTCTCCACATTGCCAGCAATTGCTGGTCTCTTCTCTCAAATCACTAATGACGAGATGAGAGGAAATGAACTCAAGTTGTGCCAGGAGAGGTTTAGATTGGAGATTAGGAAGAAGTTCTTTACTGAGAGAGTGGTCAGGCACTGGAACAGGCTGCCCAGGGAGGGGGTAGATTCAGCATCCCTGGAGGGGGTCAAAAAATGAGTAGATGTAGCACTTAAGGCTATGGTATAGAGGTTAGGCAGATATTGGGATAAAGGTTGGACTTGATGATCCTAGAGGTCCTTTCCAATTGTAATGATTCTATGATTTTATTAATGACAGCAAGAGGTTGCATTTCTATAGCAACTTACACCGACAAATGTCTCAGAACACAATTTTAAGTAGACTTCACCTTCAAATGACACTTTACCCACTTCAAATGACCCTAAGCACGCCTTACTTAAAACAGAGGTATGCTGAGGTCTGGACACAGAGAATCCAGATCTCAGCTGTCAGCCCTGGACAGGAGCAGACCATATTCTCCTTCAGATAATGCATGAAATGCATTGGTTTTATTTGCTCTAGCAGCAGGCATTTTTATATCTGCTGGTCTGTTATGGGTTAACCTGTAGCTGCAGATGAAAGACGTAACAAAATAAAACAACCCAGAAGAAATCGGTGTCTGGCAGGCTGCCCCCCAGCCCCCGCAGCTGCCCCCGCAGCTGCCCCCGCTGCCTCTGTCACCGAGAGCCCCTCCAAAGCAGGGCGAGGATGGAGGACCCCATGCAATAACCCTCCTCCGTGTGACATCTAGCGTCGGCTTGCCTGAAGGACAAGCTGGTGCCAGCCCACGGTTGAATCCGTGTAGCTCTGCAGAAGGAGTCCCCCAGTTTCATCCCGACCCCATCACCTCCTCTCCACCAGCTCCAGCTTCCACCCCTCTTGCAAAGACAACCTTGGCACCCTCTCCTCAGCCAGTCTGTGCTCACCCGGTTGGTTTTTTATTTATCACTCCTTCTGTGGCAGGAGTCCCCTCTGATGGGGCTAACCAGGGAATGACCACAGCATGGACAACAGTGTGCGGCCACGTTGTTGTGTTAAAGTTTGTATTAGTTAGAAAAATAAAATGCAAAATGTAATTCAAACAACCCAGAAATTAACTAGCTGCTGATGAAGGTCCTCTGTGCAGCCCCAACACTGTTTAATTGTTTAACTGAAATCAAAATCGAGAACTAGTAATCAGACATGACTAATCTAAGAATAGATTTAAGACTAATGGCTGTGGCTTTGTTGAGCAGAAAGATATTCCCATCAGAAACAGAAGTTAAAGATTGATAAGATATTGGTTGGTTTAGCAAACCACAAAGAACTGCCAGGAACTGCCAAGATTAGGGCAGAAGAAGGCAAAAGATAATCCTGGCAGGGGGAGGTCATGACCACTGACTCAAGGACCACCTGCCCAAATTATACACTCTATGAAAAAGAAAACAATGGAAGAGAACGATGGAGCCTGAGCACTAATTTAAATAAGGAGTGAGGAAATCAGAACCAATCAATAAAAAGAATAACAATGAATATGTATTAATTATTCAGATATGTAATGTTAAGTGTATAAAACAAATTTCCTGGGCTAGGGTGTGCTATCTTGGGACAGGCACTCATCCATGCACATTGATGAAATAAACTTGAAATACCTCCACTCTGTGTGTTATTGGCTTGCACACTAGGTAAAGAACCCAGATTTGGGACAACAACCCACCAGCCAGAGCCTCCCAGATCTGCTGGGGCTGTAACAATATACCTGTGTTATCAAAATAGGGGAGAAAACTTAAGGCTTTTAGACCTAACACCTACCCAGAACTGAGCATTTTGGCCTAAGTTGTGACCTGAAAGGAGGTTGTAGCCAGGTGGAGGTCAGTCTGTTCTCCCAGGTAACAAGAGACAGGACAAGAGGAAAGGATCTTAAGTTGTGCCAGGGGAGGTTTAGATTAGATATTAGGAAAATTTTCTTCACGGAAGGGATTGTCAAGCCCTGGACCAAGCTGCCCAGGGCAGTGGTGGAGTCACCATCCCTGGAGAGATTTCAAAGCCATGGAGATGTGGTGTTGATGGACATGGTTTAGGGGTGCCCTGGCAGTGCTGGGTTAATGGTTGGACTTGGTCATCTTAAAGGTCTCTTCCAACCAGAACAATCCTATGATTCTGTGATTCTAAGTTCAATCCTCTGCTGGACCTCTCCTCTACAAAAGGTGAGGGGACAGCTGGGGGTCTCAGGATCAGGAGGTGATGGCCCTGCTTTCTCCCATCACTGGTGTTTCTGGGCCACCCTCTTGGTGCTGGAGAGAACTGTCCTGCCATGCACTGTAAAGGAAAGAAGAGGAAAGAGGCTGGAGCTTACAAAACTCGTCTAAGTCATCCCAACCACTTACTCATGCCAGAGAGGATGGAAAAAAAGTGCATCATTATGATACAATTATTTGATAACAGGTCTGAAACTGCTTTACTAATTCTAGCAAGACTATTACTAGTACTGGAACAGAAATAAATTAATCAAGTTTATTTCATCTGAAGAGGGAATAAAATAGTGTTTTGTGGGCATTCTCTGGGTAGTACAAGAGATCAGTTCATAACTAAGGAACAGTTGAGCAAATAAACTTCACTGCGTGTGTTTTAGTGCTCTAATTTCCATGCAAATTACAAGGAGCACTAGAGTTGTATTTTAGATCCTTAATTGGATATGAATGTCATGGCCACTGCTGCGCAGAGTTATTGACATTTATAATGCTAATCCCTGCCAGTGGACAGACCAAATAAATAAAGCACAGAGAAGAGATTTTCAGAGGCTTCTAAAAGAATTATAAATAAAAAAATGTACAGAAAGAAAACAGTACTTTTGTGTCCCTCAATCCTCTTGATACTATTGTAAGCCAACCCTCAGCTTTTCACTGTCCTTGGTATCCCACCTATATCAATTACTGCCAGAGGAAAAAGAAAAATCTGCAAGAGCCTTTCTTGTTGACTGGTTGATAAGAAAAAGAAATATACTTTTAAACATGCGGTTTGTACTTTCTGTTTGAAACAGTATTTCTGGTTTAGGATTAAATTTGCTATTTTAGTCAACATTGTCTAGGGATATAATGAAAGGCAAAGGTCATAGGAAGGTACAGGATTTTTCATTCCTCTAACTGGTATAGTTTTGAGAAGACACTTTTATAGAGAAGGGGAAAATGCAACCATTTCAATCTGCTGTTCCAAGAGGAAAGCTGAGAAAGAGCTCCTGGGAGTGCCGTGCTTTCTTTTATTATTTTTTTTTTTCCTCACCAGTGCAGACAATATTTAGGCCAAACTGTAGAGGTCTGACTTGAATCTGCCTGTTGCCAAGTTTTGCAGCCCACTGATAAGCAAAAAAGCTATCATGTTCTCCACCATGCCTACAGTTCACTGGAGAAAGCTGTTGTAAAATTCAAGCATATTCCTGCTCTGTGCAAGAATATCCCTGGAGAAAGTGAGTGGTACATCTTCCTTGCACGAAAGCAGAGAAGACCACCAGTTCATGGGCCACATGAGGTCACTTTTTCTTATGAGTTGGAAACATCAACAGATGGAGTAGGCTCATTTGGCCTGGCACTGCTAGAAACCAAATCAGGCTGTGAGAAAGACACTTCTTATTGCAAAGGACAGTAACTAATCGCAAAGGTAATAAAGATAACACTGCCCATGCTCAGCTACTAACAGCAAATAAAACTGTCAATGAAATAGCAGAGAATCAAATGCCCGAGAAACTAATCTAGAAAGTCTTGGCTTATAAAGTGCTGATATTTTATCTCAAAATGACCCCCAGCAGCCAATTGTTGAGGCCATCAGTTTAGAGCCTTGAGGGCAGAAGGATACAAGCTTAAGTACCAGCAGTTTATAAGCTCCTTCAGCCAAAGGCAATTAAGTCAAAAGTGGTAATGGGAGATTTACATGGAGGGAAAGAAGAAATCCTAGATGACAGCTTCAAGTGCTGCTCCCCACTGCTGTGCAGTGTGAAGGTCACATCCCAACCATCAATAGCTGTGGTCCTAAGCCCCGTCCAGGCTGGACCTCTGTACCATAATCACCTCTCAGGGTCAGTCCCTCAGAAATTAATCAGGATGCTACACAGCACTTTGGGTCTGACATAAATAGTATGTTCTCATCTGATCAGTGGCAAATGAAAAAAAAAAGGGGAAAAAAAAAAAAAGGAAAGAAATAATCCCCACCAGAAGAGCAAACAGACATTGTTCAGAGGTTTTGCTGCATTGTCTGATCACAGTATCTGAAAAGTGAGTTTAGAAAACTACAAGTGTTGGGAGCCAAAAAAATAAGTTGTGGTCAATGTCATTGACTTTCCTCTGTCCAGACATTGGCATTTGTGAATTTCAACAAAAGAGCAGCTATTTTTAATTTAACTGGTATTTAATTTTTCTTAATTGCATATAATTAAAAAGGAGATAACACAATAACCACAAAGTCAGTGGACAGTAATTCTTAGCTGAGATCTATTAATTTGCAAAAGCTATCATACATGTGTTACCTAGAAAAGGTACATCTCCAACTCGCAGCTGGTGGCTTTGTAAGCAAATCCAGAGCAGCTTACCACAAGCTTCTCAAAGCTTTATGTATTTGTATTTATTTACTTTAGCTTCATTGCTTCTTGAAGAGTGAAACAAATTAGAGGAAAGTGCCGCCTTAGCACATGTGAGGAAAGCATCATCTGAGTGCAGCCAATTTGCTGGATGAATAGTGAAGCCCTTTTCTTCCTAGTTTTCTCCATAAATATCCACATATATATGCACCCAAGATTTGTCTCTTTCGTATATCCACCTGCATTTCTTACATAAAATAACCAGGATTTTCAGAAATATGTAGCTAACCTGAGCTAAAAACCCCAGAAGCTTCAAAGGCAACAGGCCAGTGTTCCTACAAGTCCCTCTCAGTTGACACCTTACAGAAACTCGTTTCTTCTCCTTTTCTGCTAAGTCACCTGCAGAAATCCTTAACCAGAGCTGCATTCTTTATGGCTGAAGGGGAAAGGCTTTATGTGTGCTCTCTGTACCCTTAAGTTTGACCAAATGGTCCTTAAATGGACATTGTGCCACTCCAGTGAAATGCACAGGCAAGAAAGAAAAATAACCTGATGTTCCAGGATTGTTTTTCTGTAAGGACAGACTGATACTGAGAGCTTTATTTGAGGCATAGCGTTCATTGCTTAGTCTTCTTAGTGGAGAAGAGGAAAATATCACACACACCTGCTCCAAGGTGAAATCTGAAAACTGGTCCTGATATGGTAAAAAGTGCCTGATTTCTCTTGAGGTAGCCAGTGCACCAAGGGGTGTGGGGGGGAAGCAAACAACATTTTCACTGAAAACATACGTTTTTATACTCCCATTAATGTTTTCTGCTTTTATAAATGACACACGCTGTCACTGTGAAGACATCAAATTTTACATCTGAGACAATACCCAACTTGGTTAAGCTTCCACTTCTGCAGTCGTGTGTGGAATTGAGGCAAAACACAGATATTTCATCACTTGTTTGTTTATTTAGTTGTCTTTGGATTTCTTTTGGTAAACATAGCCTCTGGGCATAATGTTAATCATATTGCACAATAAGGGACTTATTAGAATAATAAATATTGGAGCAAAGTCAGAAATCCCAGGTGTGCCGAACCATTTAGTAGTGAAAATCAGTTTGCACAAGCCCAAATCTACTTGAAGAAAAAACATGAGGAGATGCCAAAATCTTGTAAGACCAAGCTCTTCATACTTATACATTTGTTCATGATCCTTGGGTGCAGGTATTTCCATGCAGCACCTTGAAGTAGGATGTTGCTATTAAAAAATATGGCTTTTGGCATTGCTTGTACATTTTAGATATGATTAGCAATTAGTACACTCATTTTTTAAGCTATCATAATTTTTCCTTCCTGGGTCTGGCCATGTCAGAACAAATTATTTGTAACTGCTGATGATATAAAACTGACATTGCAGCTACCCAAAGCAATCAATCCTTCGGATAGCTGAACTGCAATATTATTTCTCACTGACCAAAAATGTATGCTTAAGATTGCAAGGCATCTTAAGATTTGACCCCTCCTTGATTAGTTCCCAGTAAAAAAAATTCTCTGAGCCACTAGGGAATATATCATCAACAAGGACAATTTTTAAGGTGATGAATTCTCCCCAGTTATATTGATTATATCCTCTGTTCTGGCCAGTTTTCTCCTTCTGAGATTTTGGGGAAAAACACTGACTCTCTTTCCCTTTTCTGTTTTCCTGACTTTTTGAGACTCCCCCTCCCACTCCCGTTGAACTTTAAGCAAGCATTTTCTTTAAAATAACTACTACAGGGAAGCAAATAAAGTTATTTCACCTCTAACCCCCTGACTGATGGTATCTCAGAAGCTAAGGAGTTATATGTTTGCTGCAGGAAGTATACAAATGAGTGAGATATACTCTCTTAAAATGCAAAGATTTCCATTCTGCTATTGTCATCCTGCTGGCTATTTCATCCAGAGATGTTTTTCCTTGGGACATAACTATATGGGTTTAATTTCTGTGCATGTGTGAAGCTGAAGAAGTCATAAACTTTAATAAAATCCATGTCGCCCAATACTTTTTGGAGCTTATCTCATCCCTGGATGTGGAGAGGCCGATCTTGGAAGGTGACTTACTAACATCCACCAAAGCATCCCCAGACAATAATGTTTTTAATAATATTTCTCTTGCTCTTCTTCCTTATCCAGTTATATATACACATAAGGTTCATGCTAAAATTTATGCTTTCCCCCATTTTTAAGGGAAGGCTGAACAAGATGCCTCCTTGTGCTTTCATTTCCATGTACCTTGTTAGCTTGTGCAATCAGCCCTCCCTTAATTTCCATGGTGGGGGCAAACAATTTTCCCTCCTGACTTCAAGTGAAGGATCCCAGATGGCATGGTCAGCAGCAGATGCAGCTCTCCCTGCTCATCCCAGAGTGAGACATCCCAAGCAAACACAGCTTCTCACTTCAGCAGGGGTGGTTTTGGAGCACATTGGTAGTCATGTCTCTTTGCCCAGTAGATGCAATTTGCTGCTACCACCATCTGTAAAGGGTAATAACCCTCCTCCCACCTCTGGCTGACCTCACCAAAAACAGGGGGGAAAAGAGGTCTAAAAGTTTGCATTAGACCTTGATTATGTTGCACTCTGAGGCTAATAATAGGAATAGCTCTCAATGGTGACCCCAAAGCTTTTGCTAACTAGAAGTACCTACCCAACAAGATGTGCAGGTACTGACTTGACCTGTATTTTCCATAATACAACAATGAACCATTATGAAGCTGGGTATTTCAGATCTAAATTCAAGTGCGTATCGGCCCCTTGATTTGGGAAGATCCCTTTTTCTCCTCAGTTATACAACTAAATCCCAATTTATTCACATACATTCTAGCCCAAGTTTCAAAGGGATTTATTTACCTCTGCAAAACCAGACTAGGATAACACAGCAAAAGATTCTTCCTCTGTCCTGTGACATTTTCAGCAATGATTTTGCACTGGTCCTTCAGCACATCTCTGTGCCTTTACGTTTTCCTTGAACTTCCACATTATGAATGATTTAGAGTACCTGAAAACAAACACTGGACAGCTCTGCTAATGATGTGGTACTTTGTTAATTATCTGGTACTTATAAGTACCTTCATGCTTCTTCCTGGGAATCCTTGTTGAGTTCTGCACTCAGCTTGCACAGAAACACACAAGTGGTTGGTTGAATGCACGAAGTACTGGGAAATAGCTGCTCAGTTTTTTAGCTCACCATTACCTACACCTTATGTCACAAAAGTAGTGACTCCACAACTCTCATCTGAAGAGTCTGTGCTTGGAGTAGGACAATATAATTGATAAAAGGTGAACCTGATTTCTCCAGCTTCAAGAATGTAACATCCCATTTACTCTTGACGGAATCTGTTCTTAAAACATGCAAGGTAACTATTTCACACAAAGATTCACACTCTACTAAAATGAGATTAATGCTACTAAATATTTGGACTTTCTCCTTACTCCAGGAGAGACATTTTTAGTGTGATACGAGGTACATAATCTCTGTGTAATAATGTGTTAGCTAGTATCCAGTATATTACAAAACTCAAAAGATTTTTGTAGACTAAACCACAAACTTTTCCTTAACTTTTACCTTTGGAATTTCTTCTTCAGGAAGAATTTTCCACTCAAGAGTGACAGTAAGTGATGCTGGATGTCCTGAGCTCTTCTCTTCTCTTTAGAAGTCATTTCACTTCAGCAGTATGTTAATGTCACTTCAGGCAACTTGAAAAATCTCTGTGTCCACATTGCCTGTCATTTTAAACTCAAGTGTTTGGCTTAACAAGTACAAACAGCTGTTCCTAACAATTTTCAAGGGCTGCAGAGTGACTGAAACAATAGCTGACTTCTGCAAGCACAGGCTAAAAGGTCTGTCTTAAATAAAGTCCTGAAGGATTGGAGTAGATTTTTTAAAAAACACCTGTAACCATAGCGTGTAAACAAAAACTACAACAAAGCAAAAAGCACACTTGTTTAGGTCAGCTTATCAAAAACTATAGTAGCATATGTTTTATGTAATATGTAACTATTGTACTGATGTGCACTTTCTGGGGATATCACTGTCTGGGTGGTATAAATTCAAATTCCTAATACAAATTTAACATGGATTGATTTTCCATTTTTCAAGTGAGTGCCCATGTACTTTTCCTCCCATCCTTCTTCCTGCATTTTTATCTCTGACATCACAATTCCGTTTCATAACAGGACTATTTTCCCGTGATTTTTTTCCTTTTTAATCAACCTGTGGAAATGTCAGTCTGGAAAGCATGCCCGCAGGGAAGGAACAACGCTGCTGGCATGTGGAAGACATGGGGGAGAAGGGATCAAAACATCACTTTTTCCAGTCATGTCTTTTTCCTTAAAGCCCCTTCTACTGGTCTCCGCCAGTGATGGCACAGTGCAAGCAGACACACCTTTGCTCTGACACGTTGCAGATCCTCTTCTGGAAATACCTTACAGAGAGGGTTTCTGCAAGACTCAAAGGGGTGTAATTGATTTGGCACCATAATCAACGACTCTGTGCTGGGTTTAGGATTCTCTTTATAACCTGAAAGCATGAGAAAATCAGCACGACCTGTTCAGCCTACTGAAAGGAAAACATCTTTATTTTCCCCAAAAGCAAAGGATAATAGCTGACATTTCAGCCCTGTACCATCAGCCATTTCCAAGCTGCAAATAGCAGCCTGGCTACAGCATGGTTTGAAATACACCAAAGTCTATGGGTTTTGTTAACAGAGCACAGGTTTTCACTGAAATGCCTTTTTGGGAGACACGGGGCACTAGCTCCAGCCTGGCACTTGCACATCTCAGCCACTTCATGCTGCAGGTAATGCAGATATGGCATCATCTTTGTAGAGCTACATGAAGCTGGGGGCTGCCTCCTGTCTCACCAAGAGGTTGGCGTGTCCCGGGAGCCTTGTTATCCTGCTATATATGACCAGGGTCTAGAAGGTGCCATAGTTTAAGATGAGCAAGGCGCAGTGGAAGAACAGGTATGGCTTTCACGATCAAAGGGATCCCTCTTCTAGCAAGCAAATAGCATCGTCAGCAATGTCTGCTGCTTTATTTCCCCCCTTATCTAAGTTTATTGAAAATATATTGACAAAGATTTGGCACATGGGTGAGTCCAAGGTTTGTTTTGACCCTGAAGAGAGTAGCCTGGGATCCTACTGCCTTTGGAATCAAAACTTCCATCACCTGCTTAGAAAAGTAACTCTTTTTTTATTAAACCTGTGGAGGAATGGGAGCCTTTGTAAACACAGATTCACTGCCTGGGTCTGCTGCAGACTGTTGTATATGACCTCTGCCAAGCCTCTGTGTTACTTTTTTTCTCTATCATGCATTATATATAATTATTATCCCTAATACTGCAGTCTAAGGAACAGAGGACTGAAATTCCTACCATTGTCCTGCTACCAAAGACAATGACACCATTTATTCCCTTTCTTTAACTGATTACCTCCTGTCTTTAAGTAATAACAACTTTTACTGTCATGGGAGTTCTCACTACTACCTGTTGTAACTTCTAGAGCTTAAAACCAGAAGCCATGTAATTACTCCTTAAGACTTTTGCATCTGTGCAGGACCACCACCAGTGTTTGCCTTCCTTTTAGGTTCTCCATTCTTCCACCCATCTGAGAAGCAGGCTGCTGGACCATTTCCAGCTTGATTTCATTCTGTCCTATTGGCAGCTGGAAAACTAGAGGCATTTTGGTAGTATCGTGTATCCATTCCCACCCTTGCAATGAAGTCCTCACTAACACACCTTAAGGTCCCACTTATCTTTTTAATCTGCATTTAGACAGTAACCTAGCCTCTATAGCATTAACAGTTGATAGCTGTTGAAAATATTTATATGTTGTGAAAGCCAAAATTTGCCAACAAATTGTACTTTACAGGCTCTTAAGCTTCCTGCCAAGTCTACCACTGGAGTGTTCAAATGATACACCTTTTTCTAGATGGTGTTTCTGTCTTTACAATGACTATACTTCTTGGCTTCACTGTGCTAAAAACTTTGTGTGTCCTGTAAGATTTTGTCCATGCTTTGTCCAAATATTGTATCCTTTTCATCATTTGTTAGGAAAAACATTGTGCTCATAGAGTTCTATGCACATTAGTGCTCACAACCAATAATAAAACCTGTGTTTTTTTCTCTGAAAAGGAATGCATTTGCTATTGTGGATTAACACAGCTGCAGATTTCTCCTGTCAGTTCTGGTTTGCAACTCCTTAAACATTTCCTGGTGAAGGAGCAATTTCCTACCTGGAGAGTTGAAGCCTACAGACAGCTTGAGTCATCTTCTGCCTCCGTGAGAGAGGACCACATGTTGGAAGCCTTTTTAACTGAGCAGAGAACATCACCACCTTTTTTCCCTACCATCTGTACTAAGCAATATCTCTGGTTCACACCAGGAGCCCTCTACCTACAAATATCATTGAAGTTCAGACATGCCTAGGAGCCCTAGGAGGCATCTTTGCAGCTTCTTCTCCTTCAGCAGCTGAGGAGGAACCATATGGGGTTTTATTTGAGACACAACAGCAGGGGCCCCTGCCCATGGAGTTTAGAACTAGATGATCTTTAAGTTTCCTTCCAAAACAAACCATTTTAATATTCTATGAAGACTTCTTGGCACACAAAGATCTTCCAAATGCAAAAAGTTACATTTGCAATGTGGAAAAGAAAGAAAAAAACCCCCAAACTTAGTAGAGGTGCAGAGCTTCCCTGAGGGTTTGATTCTATCCTCAAGTCATGCTCTTAGCAATATCCAGGTTTTCAGAAGTTACATGGTTACATTTACATTGGTAGCTGCTCCTCCTCCTCTTGCTTCGCTTCCTCCTCCATCACCCCAGGCTGCTGTGCTGATGAGATTTTTACAGCTCAAACTTGCACCAGCTGTTGCAGTTTCAGCCTCCCACTGCCAAGGGATTTTCTCTGCTTATGTGTGCTGGCTTCTGCATATGCTCAGAGCAAACGCTGCCTACAGAAATGAAGATTTTTCCTTAAAAAGGCATTACAGACATAGACCTTAGCCACATCCATAGCTTGAACCTCAATGTCCCTCCAGCCACTGCCTTGGCAAAGCCATTTCTGATTGCCAAGCTCTCCTTGCAGGCTCTCCTTTCCATTGCCAGCACATCTTTATCTTGCTGGCCCACCCATTGCACTTCCAGGGACTTGTGTTTTCTCCTACATGGTTCATCCATCCATTGTCTCTGATGAGCCACTACTTGCAGCAACATCTCAGACAAGAGATCCCGCACATTCCAACATTCTTCAAGGAGGGCTGCTATCAGGGAGCTGTCTGCTCCTCCCTAGCTTCAGGAAGGTGTGAAACTTTTAGGGTGCAGCTGGAATACAGGTATGTTTCTATTAACCAGCTCCTTCTCTTGCTGTTTGAGAAGCTCTACTGAAATAGGTGTCCTGCCTTATTTCTACCCTGTGTGGTGTTAACCTCCGCAGGAGGTGAACCCTGTGCTGTGAGCTTCATGCTGGGAAGACAAGTATTGTCAGTATCAGAAGGGACAGGCAGGTGTTCAGAGTAAGAATAGCTACTCTGCAGAGGTTTTCATGGGCACACAAAGTGCAGCTGCTCTCATGTGGCATTTTGAGCTCTGTGCACAAACCTGCAGCCATGGCTGAACCAGACTCTCCATGTGCTGCTGGGACCCCAGGACATGCAGTGCATATCTGAACCCCTTTAAGCTAATGACTTTAATCAACACCCCATCTTCTTCTCACCTTTCCACCTCCCTGTTCACAGCTGTTTCTGTATACTTTTAAATGGCAGACAGTGTGTAGTGGGCACAAAAAGTTTAATACTTTTGTAAAAGGAGAAGATTACTGCAGGAATGCCACTCTGACATTTGTCTTGCCTGTACTTGTATATACAATTTAAAGTGGGCTCTTCTATCTCTGCAGCAGATACAGGGTAAATTTGAAAAATAAGTTTAAAAGAATTCTGCTTTAACTTGAAAGGTAAGAAAACTCACTCCGAAAATCTGTATTTAAATCTCTAGTTTTGTCTTCTCTCCCTCTACTCCAGTTCCAACACATTTCTGCATACTGGAGTTCAGAGATGCTCCTCATAAAGGAATCACAGCACTCACCGTGGTAACACCCTGGCTTCTCAGCAGACCTAACTTTGTGGTATGAGTGAGTGCATTTTGCAGAGGGTTGGTGTTGGAACATTTGGGGTTTAGATCAGTATTAAAAAAAGTTTCTGGAGCTGGAAAAATTTCCATCCTCTTTCTAAATAAACAAGCATGGGTAACAGGATTTTTGGTTTTTTTTTCTTTGTTTTTAATAAGGAATGTTGTCAGTCCTATTTTATTATGCGTAATAGAAAGAGGTGAAAAAAAATCAATATAAGCACTGTATCTAACCTATTTAAAACTACAATCACAATGTTATCTGAATGCCTTACAACATTGTTTAAATCCAACAAGTAGACAAGAAAACAACAAATCTATGCAGGGTTTTTTATACATATGGTGAGAAAGTTTGCAAAGTGTTAAAATATTATCTTTTGTTCTGTATGTTTCTGGTACAAGGAAGTGATGTGTAGAATACTGTATAGTTATGAACAGAGCCTTGACTTATACAAGCAATAATCGACTTCAAAACATACAATGTATATCTTAAAATATCCCCTAGAGCTGCTCATATAAAGTCGAATCCAGCACCTACTAAAGTTCAGCCAGCTGACTCTCTTTGACTCCAGTGGGCACTAGACTGAGCCCATGATAATTATGAAGTACCTGACAGCCTAATTGTATTCATATGAAAAAAATCACATTGCATAGATTTAAACAAGACATGCAATAACAAGACAAGTCACAGTATAGCAAAACCTTGTTTCTTTGGTGAAACAGAAGCAGATATAAAAGTTACAAAGATTTTAGACTTTCATTCACAAAAAAAAAAAAAAAACCCAGACATTCACATTATACACTATACAAGATAATAATATAAATAGAGAAAAGTATTATGTGCATGGTTTGGGGGCGAGGGGTGGGGAATGAACCAGCCAACATGGCGAGGAGCTGCTGTGTGGAACGCACAAAGAGTGAGTGCACGATGCAGCAATCACTGCAACGTCTTAAGAGATGTTGTCTGGAACTGTAATTGCTCTTCCCAATGTGCTTCTGGCAAGGTCCCTCCATGGGCAGCTCTGCCTACTACAAACTCTTGCACATTGGCTGGGTTTAAATTCTTTTCCTTTCCCTTTCAACTTTCTGTGTCATATCCCCACGCTAACGCAACGACGTCAACCTCCCGTCTGTGTCTGTAACTGTAATGTTGTTTTGAAAGGTATATCACAGGGAACTTACTGCTCTTTATTTTCACCTTTTTTTGGTTTTTTTCTTCTTTTTCTTTCTTTCTTTTTTTTTTTTTTTGTCCTGTGCCCAAAGGTGTGCAAGGCACTTTGCAGAAACAACAGTTCTTTCTGTGGAGAGGTCGTTCCAAACGTTACCTTCTACACTTACTGTACAGGCCCAGATCAGTCATGGGGCTGACCAGGGTAAGAAATCATGACAGGACACTCCTACGTACACACTGCACCAGCTACAACCTATCACCTCTTTGTGCACACACTTCTCTCTAGAAAGCCAAAATTCTGATTCTTCTGTAAGTCACACAGTTCTGACCCATCTAACCGCAAATAAATGATCCTGTTTAGCAGGAATTTTTTTTCTCCAGGGAAATAGCAGTTGAACTGAAAGATGGTTCCAAGAGTGGAGCTCAGGGGCTAATACTGCACTGGCGAGCTCTTTTAGTCTTCTTTGCATGGGTAAAATAACATCCAATAAATTAAATCAGTATGGCTTACTTCATTTATTTATGTACGCTTCACAGCTGCAGCATTCATACACAAACATTCATTACTTTATAAAAAGATTAAAAAATGGTTATATATACAAAATTATTTACTTTTTTGATTTTTGTTTTGTTTTTTACAAAAAAAAATCCCCCAAACACCAGGTCTATCTCCATTTTAGAATGGAGAGACCTGCAATATAGACCTTGTGGTTAATGATGTCGTGAAAGTAAATTTTTTTTCCTTTTTCTCTGGTTTTTTGTCTTCTCAAAAAAGTGGCCCTGGTTGAGAAAGTTAATGTATTAGCACTTGGGTTGTTACAGGCCCTCCTTGTCACACACAACTCCTCCATGCAGTCCTTTCTCATGAATGGTGAAGCTGGAATGGAGAGCAGAAAAAAAGTTCCACATTGCAGTCCCTAGTTCATGCTTCATGCCACTTTTATGTGCTCTTTCTAAACTTTGCATCACATGGACACAAACTGTACCTTGGGTGGGAATTGGCACAGTTTCCATTTAAAAAAAAAGTCATGTAACTTGTGTGTTTATCTTCATCTGATAACAGCGAATTTCAGTCAGTGAAGTTATTTCAACCATTTCCAGCCTAGGTAAACAACACAAAAGCGACGTCATAAATGACTGAAGACCTCTGAGGCCGTTCTAACCATAAATATGCCTGAAATTAGTGTGACTTTTCATTTTATATACAGGATTTTAAAAACAACACACAATTAAACAACATTAAAATCATCTTATTTACATTTTCATTGGTGCTAGAATCGAGCTGCTTAAATATTGCAGAAGGCTGGTATATATCATAAAATGGTCCACACCGATGGCATATAGAAAACTAATAATCTTTATAGGCTGGAAATGGTTTCCTTTTATCCCCATAAGCACTTCTCCTTGTTTGTTTTTTTTTTTAGATTTTCTGATAAACACCATATTTTTGCAAAATGCATTGTGAATACCGCAGTCCATAGTTTCAAAACAATTTGATAATACTCCTATAAGTGATAGAAAAGGCACAGAAAGTTATGACTTTGGCTGAAATGGTGGAAATCCCAATTCACCATTTAGCTCTCAGCGCCTTGAGTCCTGCCACGTCCTGATCCAGCGGTGATAATGTTTTGATGAATTTAACGATGTCCCCTTTCCTGATGAAGAATGTTTATAGTAGTATTTCTTAGAGTAAGTCCTTTGGTATGTGGATGCTGCAATGAGAAGGAGGAAAAAAGGAGAAATTAAATTATGAATGGGCTGGCTACGTGTCACATTACAGTTCCATTTATTCTTGATTAATTAGAGGGTTAACAAATAATTAACTGGTTCTGTGACCATGTTACAGACAGGAGAAGCATCTCTTACAAATAGTTAGACCACAGTTGCAGAAAGAATTGTTAGTGCTATTAGGAACCCGTTGATTTCTATGATTTCAGGGGCTCTGTAAGAGTGTTATTGTTTACTTTAAAAGAATCTTAGTGGCTTCTGTAAAAACAGAAGAGGAACATTTTCATTAGTTTTAGAGACCTGAGGCTTTTTCCTGCGGATAGAGTGAGCAGTATTGCTGTCATAATCTGCCATGCCAGGTTTGCATCCCTCTTAAAATATGTGTTCATTACTTATTAATCTTAAATTAGTCTATTTTTTCTGATCCAGCACTGTTTGCTTTCAAAGAACTCACGATTCATGCAAGTAATTTTAGGCATATCCCATCTTCCATTCCCTTGACACCGGATGGTTGGAATATGACGTTGGATGAAACCATCTTTGCAGTGATATCTAATCAGGGAGTTGATCTCATAACGAGGTTTCATCTTCCCAAAGGTCTTGGCGTTTTCCACAACAGGAGGCTGGCCACAAGCAACTGAAAGGAAGAGAGAATATAACCCAAAACATCAGTTTGTAAATGCATTTCTGAATATGGTACTGACGCCTAAACCCTGGCTAAGAGAAGATGTCAAGGGACCTCAGTTAGACTCCCAAGAAACACATCCAAGTAAATCTTTTCTGTAATTCTCCAGTCTTGCAGACCAAATACAGTAATGATGACAATTGGAGAACAGCAGATAGTATGGTTAGTATTGCCTTTTTGGTTTAAATTTCTGATGTAAGTTTGAGCCAAAAAGGTTGGCATACTCACACAAAAAGGTGATTTTCACTGAAAGCTGCAAAACCTGAAAATCAATGAAGTTATTACAGGCATTTAAGAAAAAAGTCTCATTTTCAATACTTCTCACATCTTCCTCAACAATAGACTATTTAAAAGCACTTAAAACTGATGGATCTGTCAAGGCCTGGAGAATACGTTAACAAAAAGTTGTAAATGGTAATTGGGAACAATGGAGTGCATGCAAGATTTTGGCTGCTTCTTTTCTTTCCCGGTCTGAAGAGAAAAGCCCAAAACCTGTGCCTGCTAACAGCCAGGTTTCCTGTAAGTACCAGCTCTAACAGTGTGTAAACCAAATATGCTTTTCAGATTCCAGTGATGCTATTAAACTAGGTAGTCTTGGAAGAGAGGAAGAGAAAAGTCAGCGTTATTTGATGGATGAAAAGTATGCCCAGCTGAAGCTGAGAAGCTAACCACATACTAGTGGTCAGCTGCCTGCTGTGACTGCCTGCCAATGCTCTGCTGCCCACATACTTCACAGTGATGCCCTCCCAGGAAAGAAGAGTTGGTAATATTTTCATGGTGGGCAAGCAAAGCAGGGCTGCCAGGTGTATGAATGGCTTTTTTGCTGTACCTAAGAAGAAATTTGCCTGGTTTTAGCCAAGAGTTTCAGCTGTGTACACTTTTGTGCCTGACTAAAGAACAGACTAGGTAGAGGTGTTATATGTAGATACAGACAAAGGATGACTTTGTATGGCTAACTCAGTTGATGGCTCATTCTAGTGGTCACCAGAAATCAGCTAGAATTTGTCATTTTAACCTATAAAACTCACAGAATTATACTATTGTTACTGGAAAGTTTGTACCTGTTCCTTTCTTGCAAGTGTAGGTAAGGTGATAATTGCATGGTACATCATTCCACTGCCCATTCTCGTGCCATATTATAACAACACAGTCTTCTCCAGCAGAAAAGAAGCTGTCAGGCTGGTTTGGTCGCCAGTTTTCATATTGCTGCAAAAAAAAAGAGAGGCAAAACCATTATTCCCAGTGCTGGAGTATATTTACATTCTATTTTACAGAAGAACACACAATATTAACCTTTGGTGAAGAGCAATCTCAATTGTTTGATTCAGGCTGTTAATGACAAACTAAACAGAGATAGATTTATAATATCCTTCCACTCTATTAACAGATTATGTCAACAGGAAAAATAAATATTCTGATGTAATTTCTCACTTACTGTAAACTGATGTCAGGTGAACAAAACAAAGTGGCACAACTCAGTGCAAGAAAAATCTGATCCTAAGTGTGTTGAAACACACTCTTTCCTACACAGACAGACATGAAGTGGAATGCCAAGAAACATACTAAATAGCCCATGACTCTCATTAGTCCACATCTACTAGGTGGCAAATTACAGGCTAGCTCCTCAGACTCAAATTATTAATTCTCTGACTTCACGTAATGAAGTCATTCAATGGAGTGGCATGCAGAATTAGGTGTAAAATAAATGAAGGTGTCAGAATGTGCCCCCAGATCATTGCGGAGTGGTATTTCCATTAAAAAGGCCTAGGTGGCAGACTGAGCATGTACAGCAGCCTTTCGGCTTTAGAAATGATGACTCAAATTCTGCCCTCTGTAGAAAAACTAACCCCAGACATCTGTGAATATATATGAATAAAACCAGAAACTGGCACACTAGTTTTAGAAGTAGGAATCTGATTGTTGGTATGTGCAGAAAAAAAAAAAAAAAGAACCTTCAAATGGCTGAAAAATATCTTTAGAGTTAAAAATAAAGTTTCTTAACCCTGCACCTGTGACACACATCTGGCATGTCGATTTGGGCAGGCTCTGTTCTTCAAGACCCAAGCTGGCTTACACACAGGTCTGCACTTATTTAGCCATACAGCTCTGCAGCTCTGAGCTCTGCATCTACCTAAAGATACGTTCCTTCCATTCCTGTGGATGCTGGCAGGCTGTGCACAGCTCCATGCAGAGGCTAAACCTGCACTTATTCCACTGTAGAATGCACTCGTTCAAGCATGGCTAAGCTCAACACTGCACAACGTCATTTTTGGATGAAAATTAGGGAGGATTCAGTCTGTTTTTTCAATCAATCAGCAGGAAAAATAGAAGAAAAAGGAGCATCACATCTATTGAAAATCTATGCAGTTGTCCTTGGTAGGGGACGTGCAGACTACTGCCCTTGCAGTCAGCAGAGGTGGGATAATCTTTATCCCACTTCTTGTTTCATCTTGGTCTCAAATGAAGCACAGTAATTTCAGATTTGCATAACATTAAAGAAAAGCAAGAGAAGATTTGGGAAACTATTCTTACTTATTCAGACTTTTTTGGGGGTTTTTGTAGTGTCACTCCAAGAAGAATTTAATGAAGGATAAAAATAGATATTAGAAAGAACTGGAATTCATATAAATGCCAGACATTAACCAGGCAGCTAGCCCCTTGTATGGTCAAAATGACACTGTTCCTACAGTGCTTATATTTTCTTCAGTGCTTACATCTTTCTGTCTAGAGCTGGCCCATGTCAATGTCATAAAAGTTTAGCTTTCTATTTTCCTAACTTTATGAAATAAGGGCTATTCACTGCCTGGGCGAGCACTTTTTAGAAATGAAGTTAACATATCCCACACAAGTAGTATTTACCTTACAATGAATCAAACTGAGCTAAATACTTAACCTTTTCCTACCACGTGTCATCTTACCCATCGCAGGTTTTAATTATCCAAGCAATTTAACAATCATGGTCTAAATAAATTTGTTCTGCGCTGAATTTATTACCTCTAATAAAACACCCTCCTTTTTATGTGGATCTAACTTAATTCCACCTCTACATTTCAGTGTTTAATAATCCTGAACTACAATACATGCTAACACATTTTCACAAGTCCAGAATTCAGCATTTCACATTAGCTTATAAATCAGGGTATGAGTTTTGCAAGTGCAGTAGCCAAATGCCATATGTATGAGTCAAATGGGATCTGCAGAGTGGGGGGCTTCCTGCAACACCCAGAGCAAAGAAGAAAAGCAACCTCTGTGCTTATCTCCTGAGCCAGTGAGAAGGAAAACAAGGAGAAAGGAATGTGCCCATGCATGGTGTAATGTAACCTAGAGTGCCCCAAGACCCCTTTTCCAAAAAGGTGTTGTGAATGGCCACTGAGCCAAAGGTCTGGCACCTTTCTACAGCAGAGCTGGTTAAGGGTGCAGGAATCTGACCAGGAAAGGTCTGCTAAACCAGAGGTAGCCGAGTGCATGCACACACTGAAGGCTTAGGCTTGTTGTTACTACCCCAGACAACTGCTCCAATCCCTCTACTAGCAGGGTTGTGATGCACCTTCAGGACATCACAAAGCATAAGGCACTGAAGGAAAATTGGTGTAGGCTTCACTCATGCTGCACAGAAGTCTGTCTGAGTGTTGTGGAGGTGGGGTAAGCAGAAAGAAGTGATCACCTTTCACTTTTACTACCCAACCCAACTGAAAAGTCAGATTTGGTAAGGTAAGTCACGAGTGCTTGCAGGGCTGGTTACACTGTCCAGATGATGGGCAGCAACTTCCCAGCCTGAGCCAAACCCATCGCTTTCAAGAACAGGCCAAAATGAAAACAGACAGGTTAGTGGTAGAAAAGTTTGGTCAATAATGTCCTGACAGCACAGTAAAGATTTCAACAAGCCTTGCAGCTGTTTCTTGTGGAAATGATACTAGAAAATTGCTTGCTTCCATAGGGATCAGAGTGTGGGAATGAAGAATATTTAATGGCTATTGGGGACGTGTGAGCTGAAGGTGCTCAGCAGCTTGCCAGCTCTCACCCTGAGTGCATAGTCTCCATATGCTCTTACTTGCCTTGCCATAGTGACTCCAAAATGTGTGTTTGCTTTGCTGGCAGGGCTGCAGTGTAATGGTAAAGGATTATATCTAGGCCCTGAGGTTTATTCAAGAATGCCTGATATCCTCCAGCATGACTTGCTGTTACCTCACATCTGATATCATCATTGCATGGATTTATTTTGGCTGAAAAACTCTGATTTTGCTTGGGTTTAATGCCAGAATTGCTTAGCAGAGGAAGTTCCAGACTGCTGAATTGCTTTCTTAGGTCTCCACCCAGCTCTTCTGCAGTTTTTCAATTCCTTATTTAGCCACTGATAATGGGATAATGATACAAAAAGATTCTCACAGTTTGAGTGGAATAAGTTACCAGAAAAATAAACTAATATTTTGCTTTCCTCTTATGGATGACATTTTTGTATGACCATGAGCATGATTCTGGTTTTCACTTACACTACTGTAAATCAGGGGTGACTGCACTATCTTTAGTAAATCTACATCAGCCAGAAAAAAAATGGGAAAGAACCAAATCCCATAAGTCACATACTGATTTGTACTGTTTATTTTCAAAGGTATCCCTTACAATCTCTCATCCCAAGTGTGCTAAGTGTAAAGACTCTTGCAATAAGTGCAGTAAGCATCTAAGATACTCGGGTCATAATTACTCTATTGGGAAACACTCCTTAAAATATCCTGAAGAACACACCCTTTTTGAAGTGGCCATGCTATTTAAGACCCTCGTATTTTGATGAATTACTGTCTTTTTGAAAAGTATATTGTACAAAATGAAAAAAAAAAAAAATTATCATCATTCCTTGACAACATGTACCGTTCAGGTTTGTTTGGTTAGTAAGATAACGTCCCAAAAAGATCAGCCATATTCACAGACAAGCCAAAAATTGCTGGCATTGTTCCAGCCACCCTGCTGCTAGGTTATATCTTCATGTAAACTGTTACTGCCTCAGCAGACCAGTGAAACCACACTGAGGAGCTTTGTGTTTGAACTGATAAAGCTCAAGACACCCTTTTGCCAGTCAACACCTTCAGCAACAGTTTTAGCTGCATCATTCATAA
This sequence comes from Brachypteracias leptosomus, assembly GCA_013401335.1. Taxonomy (NCBI): domain Eukaryota; kingdom Metazoa; phylum Chordata; class Aves; order Coraciiformes; family Brachypteraciidae; genus Brachypteracias; species Brachypteracias leptosomus. The sequence continues at coordinate 35,479 of VYZX01022722.1, forward strand.
GATATGACTTGTGCTTCTGAAAACCTAAATAGATTCAAATGCAAAACAAATATGTGGAAGGAAAGCTGCTACGACCCTTTTAGTTCTCAGCAGAAATAGTTACACTGAGTGATCACACAGAGGGACCTAAAAGCTATTACTAATTACCATAACACATGTGAAGTTTCCCTCTGAATTAAAATGCAAAGCACTTCCAGACTGTACATTTTAGGACATGTAATCTCAACTATGTACATGACTCAAAATGTCCTTCGAAGGATGTTTGGCCTCATACATTTTTCTCCTCCAGCTATGCAGCATGCTTTGCTGAGGTGGCAGTGGGGCTGGAAGCACACACCTCAGGCTCAGGCAGACATCACTGCACCAGCCACTCTGTAAAGCCCCCACCATCTGTGATGTCAAGACACTTGGGTTTTTTTAATCAAAAACCTGAGGTTTCTGTGCAACCAGGTAACTGCAGGACGTAGCCTTGGGGAGGTGGTTTTGGTCCCTGTATGTGCATTTGGTCCCTTGGGAGCCATACCACTAGAGTGTCTGGCCATCACTTCAGGCCAAAAATTGGAGCTCCTGTTATGCTCTTTATGCCTTTTAATTATACCCTAACAATTAATTAATCTTTCTTGTACAGTTTTTTGTTGTTGTTGAAACCAAAGCCTGCACTGACACATTGGATTTACTTGTTCTATCTTTCTCTGCTAAAGAGCACTAAAAATTTTCCTGCAGAAAAGAGGGTCCATGGGGTAGAACTGCATCTGAGGTGGGGTCCAATTCTTCAGGCTTCCTACAAGGCATTAGACAATGCACTTGTTTGGCTGATTCCCAGTCTATAAAACAGTGACAATGTATTCTCTTGCCTCACAGGGGGAGCTTGGATATGATGGTTACAAAAGCCCTTGAAGACATTTTATTGAGTTCCACATTTTTGGGGAGGATTTCCTTATATGGCATTGAATTAACTCACAGCCATAATCTGCCAGTCAGGTGACAGACTGACTTTTCACATAAATTACATCTAAGAAAGCCAGGATTACAGCAAGAGCTGTAAAGCAGCTAACTTTATCAGCTAGTCACTACCTTTCCTCATTCAGGTGGCTGCTAATTAAACTGAATGAGCACAACCTTCCCATCATGAATAAGATCTTACCTTGTGGGAGATTTGTTATTTAAATTTTCAGATGATCATCCTTATTTGAGGGACTCATTTCCTTATTAATGAGTAATCCACTCAGCTCTTTCAGGTGTTTGCACTGCCAAGGTGAATCCAGGAGTAAGCAGTTTCTCAGCTTTGTGACACTGGTTTGGAAATTTCAGCCATTCCTTTATCTCCAAAAGGGTGGCTGAGATCAATCACTTGGATTTTGCTTTCCAAAATAGCCAACAAGCACGGTGTTTAATGAAGCACAACAAATTAAACTACTGATGCAAACAAAGCTTTACTGCTTGACCTCTGTGTTGTGTAAAGGCCAATAATCTTTTGTGCATAACTAAAGCTAATAAATAATTTACTTGAAATACACCTATTCAGACTTACAGGGTTAATGCTTTTCCTTCTGGGAAGTGGAAGCATGTTTTCAGAATGTTTAAATAAGCTTAAAGTACAAATCTGTCTTGGCAATTTTGGGCACTTGTAATTTCCAACGTGAATTTTCTTTTCTTTCACTCTGGCTGCCTCCTTATCTGATTTTTTCTTAATGCAAGACTAATGAGGCAAATCAAAAACACAAGGAAAGATGTAGGGACTGGCTGACTGGGTACTTTCTGTGCCATTTCACCTTAAAGTGAAGCAACATTTCCAGCCTGGTATTTATCACTAAGCAAGCTGAAACCACCACTGCAAAGCTTACTGGCTATTGTCCTTTTCCCCAACTTCCCATAGCTCTGCTCAGAACAGGAACACACTTTTTTAACAATAGCAGACAAACTCTTAAAAATCTTTATCAGGAAAGCTCCTAAACAAGTCCCTCACTGTGGAGGTTCTGTTATAATTGGATAGCTTAACTAAAAATTACATCTCACTTTCAGTAAGTCCTGGCAATTACCCAGTTTTATAGGTTGGTTGAAATACAACAAGATCAGCACAAGGTTACAATGACCAGTTCAGAAAACCCTCGTTTGTGACTCATGCTGTTACACAGCACAGATTCTGTTACATGAGACACTCATGGGAAGTTTGAAAGTGGTTACATTCCCTTTTGTGAGAAAAATAAACCAGATCACTGTGAAGATTTGGCAATGTCTGAAATACTTCCATTAAGTTCACCTAGTATTTAAGCGGAATAATACATTGGGAAAGACAAGAAAATACCTTATTGGCTCTGCTTCACTTAATTTCAGGATTTTTCTGTTTAATTTTATGAATGGGAGCAGTCTGATGGAACTCACCAAAAGCATGCATGAAATAAAAACTCCATTCAGTGAGTGCTTAAGCATATACCTTGCTTTAAAGACATAGGTGGTGACCTAAACTCTATAGGGTAGGTCACATGCTCAATTCAGACACATGCTAAAACAACTTGATGAAGGACGGACCAAACTAAATATGTTGCTAAGTCTTTGCTGAGAGAAATTCTAGTCAATTTGGAGACAATTGCTATATTTAAATTTATCTATAAGCACACACAAAAATCATGTGTCATGATCCTGATATTTTTTAGACCATAGTTGAATGGCTTCCCTCAATCCCTTAATCTAAGCTTTATTTGCATGGGATTTGGAAAATTGGCAGGATTTGGATCAGGCAGACACTCAATACTCCCCATTTCAGAGTCCCACTGTGAACAAGGGTGCTTTGCTAAGGACCTTTGCAAAAGATTTCATTTGAAATGTTTTTTCAGTAACAGAGCAGTGGGATGTATTGAAACCCTCTTTGATTCCCTATGCAACAGCTTGCAAAAAAAAGGACTCTGAATAAGACACACTCATGTATATCCATGAATATCCACAAGTACTGGCTGCAGATTGAATAAGCAGCAAGATCTATGCAGAAGTGAGTCATTTGGGAAAGAAATCCAAGGAATACAAATTAATCAAGTAAAAAAGGATAGCTGATGAAGCTGAAACAAAAAGCACTATCAATTCTGTCTTTTGGGGGGAGTTGATAGTGTGGTGGAGCAGATGGCTAACTCTTTGACACTTTTAAAAAACAATACCATAGAATAACAACTTTTCTGTGAGTAGATATCACTAAGTATGGCGAGAAGCTCCCACTAGATGGCAATGTCTACTCACTACTGAGTCCAGACACTGATTGAGTTCCAAGATAATAATTACTCAGAAAAGAAAATTCTTTTATTAACTCTTTAAAAGCTAATTGAAGCCAGTGAAGTCAACTCCATTGACTTTCATCTGCTCTGTACCAACTTTTCTTAGAGTAGGAACTTTCATCATGACTTGCTTGCTGTATAGGTCAATTTTATGGGTACTGTGAGAGCTGGGCTTTTAGAAGTCACCTTAGTACAGAGACTGAAAAGTGGCAAAGAGCTGGTGAAATTCTCTTTCAGAGAGAATAGGCAGGTGTTTTACTGTAGAGGAAAAGTATCGTAGGGTGTGAAATGTTGGTTAGCAGAATACATATTCTTTGGGAGTCACATTAATTTAATTACATATTATCAACATGATGCAAATTGCATGGGGTGTGACTTACTCTTTTGGTGCACAACTACCAGGATAGCCCCTGAGAAAAGGGGAAATCCTGCACTTTGTCATTTATGTCAACAATTATTGCAGGTTTGAAGCTGTCCAAGAATTTTAGCCCAGAGCAAACCATAAGGAGGCCCTGAAGTAACTGCTGACCCCCCTGGTAAAAATGAGACAAAACCCCACTTTGTCCAAGAGGCCCTCCCTCCTGCCTACGACACACTGAACTAAAAATATACCTGTCATTAATAACAGTATATAGTTCTCCTCCATTTAAATGCAGGTCAAATGAGCATCTTAAAAAGAGGCTGTAATGACTGACTGCAGCAAAAAACCAAAACATTTGGTAGATTTAAAATCTCCTTCTCCAAGGATCCTGTGGGACATGGGCACAATGAGCTTTTTGTTTGCAGCTGACTACAGTAGGTTTTAGTTTGTTTGCTTTACTTAACCCTCAGAGGCAGGCTCCTTCCCTACAATACTCCATGCCTTTTGAAGGTTTTTGTGTTCAATAAAGTTACTCTTTCTGAGAGGGGTGCAGTTACAGATTTGCTCATGTTAAAGCTTTCTGATTCACTGACCAATAAAGGAAGGAAAAGAGAGGGCTTTGTTTTTGCCAGAATTTCCCTTCTGTTTTGTTTTGCCCTTTTTTTTTTTCTCTCATGTACCTACCTAACACTGACAACCTGAGGTCCAGCATTGCAAAACACAAAGCATAAACTCTCCTGTGCCAAGGGGAAGAAAAACTAATGTAGTCTCTGGACAGTTTTAAAAGTGGCAATATGCCCCATTACTTTCCTAGCTGGCAGCATTCTCCAAGTGACAGACAATCTGGCCACAGACACTAGCCAGCTCCTTATTACAGCACTAATCTTATGTAATGGGAGTGAGCTCACTGCCCTACAAAGCACTAATTATCAACAGCATTTTCCAAAGGATATGAATAACTCCCCTTGTGAGACAGGGGCCCGAGGCACAACCTCAAGTAGCTATATGTGCTTAATCCATAACATGAATAGCTCCAAAGGACTCCTTTACCCCTGTGCCTGCTCGCAAGGGTCCTTAGCAGTGAAATGCCAGCAATCCAAATACAATGGAGAAGCTGCCAAAAGCAACACCAGATTTTTTCTATTTGGATGGGTGTACTTTACAGCTGTAAAAGTTACTATTCACAGAACTAAGTGAATTNATTCACAGAACTAAGTGAATTATTTAAATTCAATTTCCCTAAGATATTTTCAAATGTCACATTGTGTTCACTCTTCCTTTGATCAAGCCAATTATTAAAGGTCTCCACTGATAATGTAAGTTTTGTTATTTTGTAGTTTGCATTACATCAAATTTAAAGCATACAAAGATCCAAGTAGGCATGGACCATTTCCCTCTTTTTCACATAGATGTGTGAGTATTTAGGCCTTGCTTGCTTTTCCTGTATCACTATGACTCTCCCAAATACACTCATTTTTATTGT
>VYZX01022723.1:0-16937 GCA_013401335.1 Brachypteracias leptosomus
CTGAGCCTTAAATGAAGACAAGTGTGTTTAAGTATCTTTAATCTTCTAGATTAAGGCCATGAGACTAAAATTTACCTGTCTATTTACATACTTCCATGTAAACTGGATAAATACATGTCTATAAAAATGTAGATATCTGTCATAGCTTACTAGGTCAGGTAGATCGCGTTTAGCAAAACAGGATTGCTACAGCACTTGTTACAGCACCTGCTCAGCAGAAATATCTTCCAGTCAGGATACTTGAGTGAAGAAGGAGCAAAAATAGGATGATAGATACCATTAAGCGTCATTTTTGCCAGGGAATTAATTTCCATAACATATTCATTCAACAGCAATGGCAAACAGCAATCTGAATCATAGGATCTATCTTGCTAAGTATTCCCATTTGCTGAGAGACTATCCCAGTTCTCTCTAAGTTATTTTATTTCCTTGCTTTTTCAAAAAGAGCGAGCTTCTAGAAATCCGTGCCTTTAACTTGATGATGTGAATGCAAATTGACTTGAGGGACAGAGAAATGTATGTAGACCAGGAATCATAGTTCAGGATTTCCTATAATTTAAAAATCTCATTTAGGTCACTGTTTTCCATTACAGATCCCTTTATTTATTATGATTTACCTCTGTATGACCTTAATCTTTCACAGTACGTGGAAACTTACCATTAAGAACAGGTACTATATGTAATCTCTATTACAAAGGTTATGAAAGTCAACAGTCTTTAGCTCTGGTTCCTTCAAGGGATTTCACACTTTTAAAACAGTATCAATGTCGAGGTGTGGAGGAGCTAGAAAGAGAGTGCAGATCCTAATGCAACCCATGCCAGGGTGAGCAGGCTCCTCAGGTCCATTTTTCCTGATGCCAAGCAGAACAGATGATGGTGCTGAATTCTCCAAGTTGACTTTTACTGCTTTCCTTTTCCTTCTTTTCCCTCTTCTTTTTACCAAGGCTTGTAGTGATAGGACAAGGGACAATGGTTTTAAACAGAAAGAGAGCAGGTTGAAATTGGACATAAGGAAGACATTTTTTTACAGTGAGTTTGGTGAGACACAGGAACAGGGTGGCCAGAGAAGCTGCGGATGCTCCATCCTTGGAAGTATTCAAAGTCAGGTTGGATGGGCCTTTGAGCAACCTGGTCTAGTGAAAGATGTCCTTGCCCACAGCAGGACAGGGAATCTAAGAAGCAAATAATAAAGATGTAAAAGACTGATTTACTAAAAAATAATGAAAATTTGCACCATAATCAGCAAAAGTTTTATCTGCAGATTTACATTTTACCTCATATCTGCCAATATTCATGTCATTTAGAAAGTTAATATTGTATTGTAATGGTGCATTTTCCCTCCTGTACTTAGTATGCAATTCCCAGTTATGCTAATTGGAGTTCCATGCATAAATCAAGAATATAATATACCAATAAATCTGGATAGTATCTCAGAATGCCCTGAGAAGTAAAAAAACCCAACAATATTAAGAAGATCTTGTCCTAACCTGTTATTTCAATATTTTATGGGGAAAGAGTTTACAAAAACATGCAACAGGTGAGGAAAAGGTGAGTAAAGGAAAACAGTTGTTATCTGGTTGAGATATCCATCACATTAAAGTACACATTAACTCTGATACCCTTTAGGAGTTCAATTCAGATTTACAGTAAGGGCTGAAAACAGGAAATGAAATGAAGTAGTTTGAACACTTGTATACAGGAATTCATTAAGATGATTCTTTTTCTCTTGCCATAAGGACAAAGCATCTGATCACTGATATCTATAAGAAAACATGCTGCATTATCAATTCTAAAATGTTTGCTTAATCTTGGTGCTGCTACATTTCTTTTTCAGCTTCTACAAATATATTCCAACAGATGTGAAGCAGCTAAGTCCGGAAGCATTGCACTGAAATACAGACAGTGTAGAAATGTTGTGTTTTGAAACAGGATACAGTTTTCTTTGACTAAGTAAGCAGTTAGAGTACAAGAGACAACTATATTACACAAAAATGATACTGGAAAAATACAAGGATATTCTGAAAATAAATAAAATACATATATATACACATACAAGTCATTACACTTTTAAGTTGACATTTTATGAAACATGAACCTAAGTGCAAATTGTTCAGGCATGTCCTTACCAAATCCTAGTTAAAATATTGTTCGCTAGACAACAGCAAAAGCAAATTCTTTACAGGAAAAGATAGAAAAAGGCAGTGAAAGAATCTACACTAAATACAATGTTCAGGCCTCTCTCTGCCTTTCACATTCTTCTACAAAGCTTGAAGGTCAACAAGGAACTACGGTCTTAAGAGACTCTCATTCTAACACATGGCTAATGGACTATCTATTCCATCTTATAATGTTAGGGTCTGTTGAGTTACTTCCAACTCTGGGGGCTTTCCAGGAGCTAATACAGACAGAAAGAGGGGCAAACCCCTCGATTTTCATTCTAAAGCTGCTAGGTGTCGCTCTAAGTTGTTGCACTTCCACCTCAGAAGCCTGGGTGTAATAACAGAGAGGTGAATAACGAAACAGATTTGAGCCTTTCACTCTTGCTAAACAATTACAGTCTTTATCAATTACTACAGAGTTTTCAGGAATTGTCCATATCCTCTTGTTATAAGAGAACCATTTATGTTTAAGAAAGATGTTTCTAAAAAGGTTCACAATCACTTGCCTCCTATTTGCCTTAGTCTTCTGTTTCACTGTTTCCATTCAAGAGAGAAGGTGTTTTGAGAAGTTAGTCTGAACATTAGGTAAGGGTTAATCATGCTTCATTTTCCAAAAATATTTTCAGATTATTTGTAGCATGCAAAGTAAAACTAATCTTTTACATGTTTATGTTTCATTAAGATGTTCAGAAAGATAATAATTATAAAATAAGTTTCATTCCCCTTAGTTTTCCAGACCACAGATGATATTCTTATTTTTCAGTTTCTGAGATGGTTCACAATTATGTTGGTTTTGCTTTACAATGTCTCCCATTTTATTACTTTAAGAAAAACAGTGTCTATGTTTGTGCCCTGGTTTGGGTTAGAACCAAACCAATTCTGTTTAGTGATTTTACTTTTCAGCTGAGTGTCTCTGCTAACTAACTGCGCTTTCTGAAGCTCACAGCATGATTTCACAGACAGTGTCTGCTTCTAGCAGTGATAACACTTGACGTTTAGAATTACTACCAAGGGTTGTTGTGCAGACCAAGGACACTGCTAGATCTTGTGTACCACATCGGGGGGTGTAGATAGTGAAAGGCTTCACCTGCAGGGAGGAATGACCAGGACAGGTGACCTTAAACTGACCAACGAGGTATTCCATCCCATATACATCATATTCAGCATAAAGCTGAGGGATCATGAGGGTCTCAACACCTAGGCTCCTCTTCCTTCCGGAACCTATGCCTGGATGCTCTTCCCTTCGGGATCCTTAGGCCTTCCTTTTTCCTTCTGTGGACAATTCCCTTCCCTTCCACCTTCTTCATGTCCTGAACCCAGCTCCTGAACCCGGTTCCTGTCAGCTGCTGAGTCCAGCCTGGGACTTTGCCAGTGCCTGCTCCACAGCCTCAGTGGTGACGGTGACATAATTGCCATCATTGGGAGGTTGGGTTCAATATTCATTTTATATATATTTGTATATTCATTTTTGTTATTATTATCTTTGTTAAAGCTGTTTTAATTTTCTTTTCTAATCCAGAAGCCTCTCTCTCATTCCCTTCCTTTCCCATTTGGGTGGGGAGGGGGCCATATGTCTCTCCCTTCTTTCTCTTCCTCTAATTTGGCAGGGTGGGGGGGAAGAGGGGTTAACAGAGAGTGTCTGTTGTAGGTGGATTGACCCTAAACCTCAACAATTTGTTAGAATTCTAGAGCTGTAAGATTGTGCTTCATGGGAATTAGAAATATTTACCTTTAAAGTGCTAATTTGTAAGCCAGTTTTCTTGTTTTTCTAGAGAAGAGATTTAATTGTCCCTTAAAATAATCATCTAGGTTCACAAGTGAGCAATGAGGGCATCCTCAGAGATTATGAACTTCCTATAGTACTTGTAAAGAAAAGCAGGATTTTCAGATCATAATCATCCCTGGCAAGCATATAGGTGTTCAACATGAGGTTTTTCAGCCTGTACACTTTGAGCAGCATTTTCCTATTGTCTGATAATACTCTAGGTTGCAAAAGACAAAAAGAATCAGATACCAAATAAGACTGGTAACAGTTTACTCATTCCCCATTAGAATTTGATGAAGTGAAAGAACTTTTTACCAATTTCTTCCTTTGAATCTTCAGTCCCTACATAGCTAAGCCTTCTGCCTTTGCCACTTGCAGAAATCAAACCAGAGTCTTGTGATGAACAATCTCCAGCTGAGCTGGTTTCTTCTGTTTCATAAGAACAGGGAGGAAAAAAGAAACCGGGCCTTAGTCTGTACCTTAGCCTGTGCTTTTCCTGGTTTGATATTTGTTCCTTTCTGTGTACTCTGAAAAGAAATATTCATAAACAGCCTAGCATCTTATACTTCACTAAATCAAGAGTGATACTGAGATGGTAAGTCAGAGAACATGAACAAAACTGAATAAGCACAGCCTGCTTTTAACTGTGTTTCATCATCAGAAAAAAAAAAAGAAAGCGAAAGGACAAAGAAGCCATCAGTAGAGAGGAAATGCTAAAAAGTCTATACATTATTTTGAATTGCCTCAATAATGTGTGATAATTGCAGAGACAACCTTGAAGAATGAATATAGGAGAATCATAAAGATATTCATGAATGAAAACCAGGAAGACCAATCAAAAAGCCAAGGAAAGTTCCTTTTATTTTTCCATTAGCTATAGCCCAGGGAGGGTATTTGAACAAGAATAACATCATAAGAAATTTACAAAAGGCAGAACAAAATGAACATATTTAGCAACAGCTTTCCACTTAACTCAAATTCCTTTAAACTATCCAACAATAGGTGGGTTTCAATTTCAGGTCATGCAACCTGGCAGTGCAATATGCTGCAGTAAGTCTCAGCACCAACATGTACATATACACATGTTCTTCAGAAGAGCCAGACCACCTCAGTTCAAGGCAATAATGCTGCTGTGAGCAGTATTTTTCATTACAATTTAGTTGCTCTCTAATATATCATTTAATTGAACCACAGAGCATTGTGTTGTGGCAATTGGAGAAAGCCTTGGGTGGTATAAGACATGAAGCTGAAGGCCAAGTGACTAGCAGATCTTGAAAGATGTAATTGGAAAAATAGCACACCTTCATAATTGTGCTGTCATAAAGTTTTTCATTGTTATTATGAAATAGAGTATATAAATAAAAACAAACATGAATGAAGCAAAAGTTATTTACTGAGGATTACAGTTGTGGTTAAAAAATTAATATTAATTAAAAGTTCCCAGAACCTCTCTAACTGTTTTCTGAGCTGTGGGCTAAGAGTCTTCACATAGGCAGTTCTCACCTAACAGTGACAGTACCTTCCAGGCAGGTAATCAGTGGTAAGTTGCTGCCTTGGGCCTCACGGTTTTCCCTTCTCTTCTGAATTTGCTTACAGCACCAGCTGCAGTAATCCAGGATGGATGTCCACCTCAAACTAAGACAGTAGAGCTGCACCAAGAAACACTGAGTTTAGGGGCACAGAGTTAATCACTTGGAGCTGTGGGGGGATTGAAATGAGGTAGAGTCTTTGAGGTAAGTAGCAAGAAACCTTGTGGGGAAAATGAAGGCTAGTGGTTTGGCATGCTGGTTTGGTTAGGGGTAGCACACAGTAGGAGAGTCTGGCTCTTCCACATGTGGGAGTTTGGCAAACTATGTGCTCTAGGATGTTCACACCATTTTAAATGAAGGTGAATTAACCCTGTGTTACCTCTCTGTGACAACAGAAGGAAGATCTAGAAAGACATGTAGGTTTATTGCTTTTTTTTTTTTTCCCCCCTAATAAAGGAGAAGTATTTAGAAGGTTAGGAAAACAAAAGAAAGTGAGATCATAAATATCAAAGAAAGAAGAATGGTGGACGTTAACTCACAAGATAATTCAGGTTGGAAGTATCTCAGGAGGTTTCTAGTGCCACCTCTTGCTCACGGCAGGATCAGCTTCAAAAACAGATCACATTGCTCAGGGCTGTGTCCAGTCAGGTCTTGAAAACATCCACAGAAAACATCCACCCTTCTCTCAGAAAGACAGTAGTCTGTCTCTTAAGAAATGCAATTGTTTGCTATTACATCTCTGAAGGAAACTATGGTAATGCCATACTCTGAAAAAAGCCTAATTTCATAACCTAAGGTACTGCTTAAGCTACATTCATATCTTTTAAAGGGTGAATGAGGGTGTATGTGCGTGTATGTATGTATGTGTGCAGGTTGGAGTCTTCTGGTAAAGAAGAATTTAAACAGAAAGTTTTCTGGACCACTTAAATGTTGTAGTGCTGTGCTAGAAGGCCATATATTTCAAATTCTGTGTTAAATGAAGTAGTCTTCATATTTCTGAATTAAGGTAGACACATAAAGCAGAGCATCTAAAAGTCAAACCAGATCAAGTTCAAGCTCTCTAGGGAAGTTCATGAGAATGCTAGGGCCACGCAAAATCCCATCAAAAGCTTTGTTTTTCCCTTTCCTGTTCTTTATGCAACTTTGTTGGAATCTTTCAGCAACTTAATTCTAGTCCTTAGAAACTGCACATTTGTTTTATTAGGGCCAAATTCAGCCTGCAACAAATTTGGGGGAAATAAATATTATGTTTCTTTTGCTTCATATTAGATATCTAAAGGAGTCATATGAACCTAAAAAGAAGAGGTTATCTGATTTATTTCAGGAAAATATGAAATAGTTAAGTGTCAGAATAAAAATTCTGAATCTCAGTTTTTAGAATATTTGTGTGAGTTTTCTATTTCTAATACAGGCTGTACAAGAGTGATCACCAGTTCTCAGCATCTTCTAGAGAAGTATTAATGAGGAGAGATGATGGTAGAAAGAACCTGCAAATACAAAACTTACTAGGCTTTTGAAGAAAGGTATAGAGTGCAAAACACCAGTTCTTGAGTCTCTTGTTTAAACACAAGTCCCTAAACAGAAAAACAAAATATACCACTATAAGCCATTAACAGATGCTGTTTAACCTATATCTATGTCTTCTCTTAGAAAAATTAGTAGCGCCTTACTGTGCATGAGTCAGGTCACCACTCATGATTGCAGAAGACTGATGTGAATATGGGGCCCTTTGGTGGCCTTCAAGTAAAAGCAATAGTGACATTAAATGACAATTATATGTTCTTAAGATTTGGTTGGTTTTGTTTTAATAACAATGATAAAGAACATGTGTCATTTGAATATAAGAAGTGGAAGAGATAGACTTAAGAGATACTTGATTTCAGCTATGTGCAGCTATCAAAAGGAAACAGTGTTTTAAAATGGTTGAGGACCAGACGAGGTATTTTTAGTTTTCATTGTAAGAAGCCAATGAAAGTTACTAACACATTGCAAGAAGTTTCCTTGCCTAAAACCCATTTCACTTTAAAAAACCCAACAGATTCCTACTTCAAAGCAGTTAAAAGGTAGAAGAGAGAAAGATTTTTCTTTTCCAGATACCGAACAGAATTCCACTAAGATCTTTGTTTCCACTAGGGGGAAAAAAATACAACCTTCCCCATTCTGTTTAGAAACCTAAAGTTTGTTGTGTTTCCAGTTCAGGTTCTGAACTGAGGTTTCCAGCAGCTTCTTGAAAAAAATCAGGTATTTTAATGGACTTTTGTGTCTGGAAAGGATCAGGCTACTTGCTTTCTATTTTTTGAACACTTTAAACATTGAAATTTTAGATGAAGTCAGTTTTCTTATTTGAAATGTTTAGACATTTCTTTCTACAGTCTTGTATAAGAAGGTAATTTTACCACACCTTATTGTGTCCCAGGCCACTTTAAAGGCTGAAAGGAACGATAGTGAGACACAGATGAGTAATTATGGGCACATTAAGAAGAAAATGCCAAGATGCAGATACATGTTAAAGGAGAGAAAGGAGGGAGAGATGTCAGATTTACCAAAAAGAATTAGGATGAAAAGGTAATCTGCCCATCTCTTGGTGAGATAAGGTAAGGTAATCAGCCTACACAAACTCTCCAAAGATGACATGAGATGTATTTTAAATCTGGACAGCTGGAGGAGAACCAAAAGTCACAGGCTTGTTTGGATAGGGAAGAAAGAGAAATGTGTGGTTTGGAGTAGGAGGGTTTCTCGAGTTCCAGCACACATTTTGGGTACTTTTAAAATTGAACTTAATCTCAAAACACATAAAGGTTTTACTCAACCTTAGGCAAAATTTTATGAAAAGCCATTAGCCTCTTAACACCTGTCAGAGGATGGAAAATACCCCTTCAGGAATATTGTAAATTTTCACTGAAATTAGTTAGATTACACAAACAAATTTTCATTATTTTTTTGACAGTTGCAAATATTTTATCAATCTCCAGTAAACACTTTGTATGCAATGTGCTGAAGCATTTTATTGCTTCTTTAAAGTTTTTAAAATACATTCTAATTCTTTACATACACTTTCAAATACGGGAAGCTTTGAATTGTGTTCAGCGCTAATGTTTAATTCAAGATTCACACTCACATTCTCAAATACTCAGCTTCTTCATAAAGTCATGCAGTTTGTGTCTACATTCATATTTTGGTTTGAGCAGTAATGTAGTTTTGAAATGAAATTCCTGAATAACTCCACTAACTGAAGGTTACTTTGGGAGAACTCAGATGCACACCAAGTGTAATCCAGTCACTAACAGAAAAACTAGTGGCTGCTTCTCTGAACAGCATTACTCTATATGCATGGTTAGGATGTTCAGTCCGGGGGACAAGGTTTAATCTTGTGTGAAGAAGAACTCCTGAAATGCACATAACAAGTGTGAGGACCTCACCATCACCTGCTTTGGCCTATTGATCTACTCGAGTTGTGCTAAATTACTTGAAAATGCAGACAGCCATTGGCCACTATATGAAGATAGCAGCTCTGTTCAGGTTAGAGATTAGGAGAGGTTGGCAAGAAATGAATCCTGTGAACAGATACAAAGTGCTGGAGTGTTTGTTCTTATCTTTTATAATATCAGATGTTACTGTACACCTTTATATAAACAAAACAGATTATTTGTTTTGTACTTGGTTTAATATGAAAAATACGTAAAGTGTTCTAACACAGGGATCTAATTTGAAGCTGCAGTGAGAAGACTTACCATTCCATGAATATTTTTGGCATATCTGAAAGATTCTCCTTCTACGTTAAGATAGGATTGTGCTTGGAGCTTTTGATGAAAATCAAGATGAATGTACCTAATAACCTCTTGAGTGTAGAATGAGGATTACTTTCTCATATGATTGATCTGAAGCAGAGATTTGAATCTGGTTTATCACTTTCAGTGTTAAACCAGGGCCACGATAAGCCCAAGACTTTCTCATTCCTAGTCTATACTGCAGCATTCAGAAGCACTTCCATCTGACCCTATCTGTCTATCTTCACCCAATCTATTCCTTACCCTGTGTCATTGTGAAATCCAGAGCAATACCAGGTTTTCACAGAAGGAAAACAGTTACTTTACCCAGAAAGGAGCTGTGAAATAGTCCAAATACCTGTTTGTCTGACAGATCAAGGACATGATCTTTCTAGTATGTCTCAAAGTGACAACACAGAGCATTTTCTGTGGCAGTTGCTCTGCTCTAACTACCTGAAACTTAATCTCCAGTGTTGCAGTTTTCTCCAGGTGTTCATCATCTAAATTAGATACTGGCTTTTGCTTCTTTTTGCATGTGGCAGTTAATACAAAGCAGCTTTTGGGATCCTGTGTGACTTGATCTAGTCCTGTATGACTTGATCTAGGTGATCCTGCTCCGATAGGGGGATTGGACTAGATGATCTTTCGAGGTCTCTTCCAAACCCTAACATTGTGTGATTCTGTGATCTTGTGTTCCCAAATTTGGCCATATTGACAATCCCTGTTATTCATCCTTGGGCTAACAAGTCCTGAAAAGCACCTCTCTACAGTTTCTCACTTAACAATTCAGAAAGAGCCATAAGTGGAGAATTTCCACACTCTTTTCTGAGGTCTGAATGATAAATGCTTTCTGTCAGTGCATCAGTAGCTGTTATCTAAGCAACGACACAAAAGTGAACACGCTTTGGTAAAGATGAACAACTTTCAGTTCCTTCCACTCTGTAAGACCGTGAAAACAAAGTGGTCCTCTTCCTGTGCAGTTTGATATTGAAATAGCAGCTGTTCTTAGGGAGATACTTCTGAGAATCATTGCAGGTGGGAATTGAGGCAGTGTGAGCTACAAATAACTTGAGAATCCAGGACAAAGGGTAGCTCCATATTAGCAATGAGGGGAAAATCAGGAGCATGAAGTAACAATGGTTTGTGTAGTTGTAGGGTTAATTTGAAGAACTTGAGGCTAAAAGCTACATTTAATTTATTTTTTAAAATTAAATTTCTTTTTATTATCCAAGAGTCATTGTAAACCCCTATGAAGCCAACAGCTAGACACCAATTTGGTATTCTCTAGGTGTTTTCCTAGCTGTTTCCATATTTCAGGCTATTTTCTTCCCAGAATGCAGGGTTTTTGCTGCTTTTGAGGGAATGATATATCAGAGCTATGCCCCTAGTTTGTGAATATACTGCAACTTCACAATGTTCCTGCCACTGATGCGTTTTCAGTTCCAAACAAACCAAACTAGTGCAATTGCTGCACTTATAGCACCCTTGATACAAATCTACATAGACTTATCTATGTATGTGTAAATCCAGGAGCACTTGAAACATAAAGTCTTCTATGTAAGTGATTTTTCCTTCTGCTTGAAAACTTCAGTTCCTTCTCTGAGTATACTTCGCCTAGTATTTTTCAGCTTCTTCATATTCCCAGTTAACTTTGAAACAAAAACAACCTTGTCATCCATCCAGAAATTCAAACACATTCTTAACCTCTACATCTCCTCATACACTTCAGTAGAATATATTGCTTTACTTTCAAGAACTCTGATTGATATGGTTATTAGGTTCATACAACTGTGCAAGAAAAACATTATATACTCAAGAAGAGAGATTCAATTGTCATCAGCAGTTCTATTTTTCTGGGCAGGCAGAAATTTTGAGATCAAATGTTGCATCTCTTTTCTTTGTCTCGCAGCAGAAAGTATGACTTGGTAGACCTTTCATTCTTCAGAAGTGAGCTGGTGCCTGAAACAAGAAGCAGCCATTGAATCTGAACTCCTACAAGAGGCTACTGCGCACTGGAGCACTTGATGTTCCACAGATTTCTAAAGCCAGAGGGGGTGACTATGATTACCTGATTTGATGGTCTTCACAATATGAGACACAGAACTTCTTTTAGTTTCTTCCTTGGAGTTCACTAAGAGCAAAACCAGTCTGGATTTGGGTCATTTGCTTTTTGTAAACAAGCAAATGAACAAAACCCAAATATAAAACTATTGTGCAAAAAACATGTTGTAAAAGTAAATTCTTCCTTTCTAACATGGAGGTTTCAATTCCACATACAAGCCATATTGCATATCTCAATGTGAGAAAGAGAAACACACCCTGATCTTTTTGTTACACTTTTAGAAGATGGAGGATAATGTCTTTGGGATTCTGAACACTTGAGAGGTCCACAGAGCTTCAGAAGAAGAATACTGTCTTGATCAATATCTGAGATTGTTGATAACTGTGCCAAAAAGATAAAATTAAACTAAAATAAAGATGTAGATGAGATAAAGAAAGAAGGAGAAGAGGGAAGGAAAGGGAATTTAGGGATCCTTGAATTGCATAATAAGGGATTTTTTTCCCCTTTATTCAGATGTTTTTGAATAATTAAGTTTCTGTCAAGGGATAATCAATCAACAATTATCATTGCATCAATCAGCAACAGATAGACATATATAAACTAGATTTTGAAAGCTATAAGTCAAAACTTGGAAACTGAGTTCAAACCCTACCAAAATTTCTAAATGCTGAGACCTGGGGTTTATTTCTAAAATGCCAGACCATATATTTGTGAAAGAATGAGTATGAGAGAATTTTTTCAGAATGAAATAAATCTGATATTTTGATGAAAAATTGCCATTTTCCCTAGTAAGAGGTAAAAAAAATATCAATATCTAAATGACAGAACAGTGATTTTTGTTTCAACATTTATTCACCAACAGAAAATACTAATGATAAATTATAATTTAAGGTTGTGCTTTTAATGACGTAAACAAATAAGACGTTTCCTTCTCTTTACATACTGTTCTTAAAGAGGAATTCAAAAGCCTACAGAATTAGCTATCAACTTGTATCGGAAGGTAGGAAACCAAACAGGGAACAAAATTTATTTTCTTGGTAAATCTCTTCATTGAAGTTATTTTTTTTTAACTGGTCCTAGCTTGGGAGTGCTAACCTAGGATGAAATCATTAGCCTTAACATAGATACTGGTAACTCTAGGCTATGTATTTAGTAGATGCAAATAAAGACGCGTGTAAGTAGCCAATTATCTGAGGAAATGAACCATTAATGGATTAATGTAATTGGAATACATTCTTTTATCAAGAGAGACATTCACTTAAAGTGGTACTTTATTTGCTTTACACATGACTTGTTGCATATCTAATGCAAAATATTTCACATATGCCACAACTGCAACATTCCAGCAGGAGTCAAACTTGAGAAAAAAGCCAGACAGAAATAGAGACAAGACTGACAAGTAACCCTCTCTTTTCTCCTCAGACCACAAATATTTTGATGCATCAATTAAACAAGCTCTATTCCAGAAAAAAAAAGCCAGAGGTAAGACAACAGTTTACCTGCAGCATATCATTTTCTAATCTTCCTTTACAGAAATGGTTAGTTTGTATCATGGGTTTTAGCAGTGCCATGATACATTTACTATATACAATGATTTGATAATGAGAAGTATTTCTCAGAGATTTTTCCAACTATATGTCATTTCCTATGACAAAAAGTACAAAGAAATGTATAGCCATTGAAAGGGCAAGTATTCCCCATGAAAAAATCCAGACCATTTCTCATCTTTTCTCCCTTTTTATGCTAGGGTTATTTTGATGGGGAGAAGGAGAATAGAAGTATTTCTGTGAACATCATGGTAACCTTTGTCTGGTTTTTTTGGTTCTCGAAAAATGCTTGAAATAGATTCTATTTAACACTGTGAGTGAAATGTATTAAAGTTTTAAGAGAAACTATGAAGTAATTGAAGTACTTGACAAGTGTAATAGGAAAAAAACCATAGAAAGATATCTTTATATAGATAAAAGAGAAGAGGAGAAAGTAAAGAAAATGCAGATGACCATAGTTACTAGTCTCAGAGCATGAAGAATAGAAGCTTTAAATACATAGCTTTCCTGTCTTTCAGAAACTTCTGGAAAAGATCAGAAAAAGATACATTAAATACTATAGTTTTATACAGAAGTCTTGTGTACGGGTATTGGTACCAATAGAATATATTATGTTACCTTTGTAACAGACATTTTATTACTATCCTATGTATTAATGGAATCTGAATTCATGGCCTAATGTGATTTGAAAGATATATAGCAAAGTTAGGTGTCTTACCTTGGTGGGATTTTTTTTCCTGTATGAGCATGGAATTTGGTCCAAGATTAGATCTGAATACCTATTTAGTAACTTTTTACATAGAAGTACTATGGCTCCCTCACAGCTGGAGTTCGATGGAGATCTCAAGGAAATTGTGATGTTTATATGCAGGCAAATGAAGTGTCTCTTCATCAATCCGATCAGTGGAAACCAACGAGCTCCATGAGTTAATTCCATGAGTTGGATATCTTGGATTCAACTACACATAGGCATCTTGTGTTGTCTCATGCACAGTGTCCTGCCTAGTTTTCATCTGCCTTCTGTCCTTCTAGGTGAATGTTTGAAACCAAGACTTAAACTTTCATCAGTATGCTGTATATCTGAAGAATTTGTATGGTGCTTCTTTGCATATAAATGTACGGAAATTTGGGACAAATCCAGCAGAACTCATAATTTATCACTTTATTAAAAAAGACAATTTGTACCATATTAGTGTAAATTTATAAATTATTATCCAATATTTGAATGAAAGCCATTTAAATATGCCATTTCAATAAACATATTCTTTGATCTAAGGATTGAGATTGATTTTCTATCAAGCATTTGCATCATTTGCTTTCTATATCCAAATATCTAAATCTATCTCATTTTTTGTAGATGCATATGCAATATCAGAATTCTTATTTAGACAAGTAAGTTTTGAGGAGGTATCATATTTTTATGACTCTTGGTTAAAATAAATAAATAAATAAATACATATATATAATAAATTGCATATGATTGCTTTCCAGGGAAAATTACTTCACAGTTTAATTTTTTTCTGACATTTTCCCCAATAAATAATCAGCTGGTTTCCAACAAGACAACACACACTCTGAACCCTGAGCCTGGAGGTTCAGGCACCATCCATTTATCTCTGTCCACATAAAGTGAATTATTGGTTAGTTGCTTTTCATTGTAACTGTGTTATTGGAAAATTATCTTCCAAGATATATTTAATGTATTTTACTTAATCTCTGTTCACATTTGATTTACTAAATTCCATGCATAGTGTTTTATCTTATTCTATTGACAAAGCATAGACTTCAGACTTTACTGAAAAGCTACTATAGCTCACTATGGCTGTTGCTCTTGACATTTATACACATCCCAACTCTATTTATATTGCAGCAAAGTACCTAAGTTGTGAAAAGAAGAATGCACATTCAGCAACTTATGCAATTCCAGCCACAGGACTGTTTTACTGTCTCTTGAATAATTAGCAATATGAATGTAGATAGAATATACAGTAACTTGCCTGACTTTGGGGTAGAAAAAAAGATTAAAATGACAAATAGTCAGACTCCAGGGTCAAATGCTTTGCCAGTAGTTGCATATGTTTATGCCAAAATACATAAAGAAATGTCACTTCAGCACATGAATGATGACAAACACTCCAAGTGGGACTGCACTTCATCAATCATTTCAAACGTGCAGATTGGGTTTACCTATATAAACAAAAGCAATAAAACTACTCAAAGCCTCACCTTAAACTATTCAGGCGTGACATAAACAGTGTTACCTCACAGTCAATCCCTGTTTTACTTGAGAGGCAGTCAGAAAGCAAGTGACAAACTGATTTATTAAGATTAATAAAGCATGCCCTTAATAAAAATAAAGCCAGCTAATATTTTGCATAAATATGTGAATCTTGTTTGGGCATGCAACAGACCAGGACACATGAGAAATAGGGAAGGTGATTAAGAAATCTTTTTGCATTGTTTGTCCAGAACTACTGAGAAGCTTTGAGGAGGTTTTAATCACTAGACGAGGTCCAGGATACAGAGACTTTCTGCAGACCCAAAGTGCAAATTTGAGAAAAGAAAAAAATGGGTTCTCTTGAAAAAAAAAAAAAAGAAGGTGACTCAGAGGAAGGGCTCTAAGTCAGCAAAACACTGATGGGGTTCACTCTGGCTGTGTGCCCTGGGTCTCATCAAAACCCAACTAAAGTCAGTGAGAATCTTTCTGTTGACTTCAATGAGATCTGGAGCAAACCTCCTGTGAGAGAAATTTAATTGTATTCCTTAGTATTGATCTCTTCACTTCAGTTGCTCATTTAGCCTTTTTTTTTCTTAAATCTGCACCTGCTTTTTCAAAGGGGAAGGGAAAGGAAATTTTAAAGTTTAAGCTTTAATTCATTCTAGCTTACATAAATACAATCATAAGAGATTTCTAAAACATTATAAATATCCAATTACTACCTCTAGGACAGCTTAAACAACTCATTTAGGTGCTATTTTGTAATCCCTCACAAGAAAGTGAGCTCCATGTCACATTTTCTCACACTTTCATCAGCTTTCACCTAAATGCATTTCACTGTTTCTTTATTTAATGACTATGTGGCAGAATCCTAAGTTTAAACTAAGCTTTTCCATTTCTTTCTCTGTATCCAGTCACTAAAGTGTCACATGACCCTGCACATGAACTATTTCCTTAGTCTGATCTAGGCAGAATTACAAAATAATCAAAGGGGGCTACATTATATGTAGAAGGGTCTTCTTGGTTCAGGAGATGCTGGCACAGAAGCTTTCTAGAGACCTACTCTAACATAAGCCAAATATTCATCACTTACCAGAGACTACCCAACTATATCAAGCACAGAAAGACAAATCAATCTCACTCAGATTTGCAATTTTTTATTGTTGCTCCAGGAAAAAGGAAGTGATATTGAATCTTTTGTTCCTTGCAGTTACTGTCTTTTTTCTGTCACTTGCTCACCCAGG
Source organism: Brachypteracias leptosomus (assembly GCA_013401335.1). Taxonomy (NCBI): domain Eukaryota; kingdom Metazoa; phylum Chordata; class Aves; order Coraciiformes; family Brachypteraciidae; genus Brachypteracias; species Brachypteracias leptosomus. The sequence goes on from VYZX01022723.1 coordinate 16,292, forward strand.
ATTGCTTGTCATCTTCATCTCACATAGAATCACTGTCTCTTTATGCCTGTTCTGCTCCCTGCTTCTGAACTATCAGACCTCTGTTGCTTCTCCAGCACAAGTCCAGCAGAGTTCATCACCCTGGGTTTTGTGCCATGTCCATTCCTGACCTTTTCTGGGGGGAGTAGGAAGTCAAGGAAGGGAGCCAGGAGACCTGCTTGGTTAAACAGGGAACTGCTGGATAAGCTTAGGTGGAAGAGGAAAGTTTATAGATCTTGGAAGGAGGGACTGGCGACTTGGGAAGAGTATAAGGCTATTGTCAGGGGGTGTAGGCAGGCAACTAGGAAAGCTAAGGTCTCCTTAGAATTAAACCTAGCGAGAGGGGTCAAGGACAACAGAAAGCGCTTTTTCAAATACATAGCAGATAAAACTAACACCAGAGGCAATGTAGGCCCACTGATAAACGGGGAGGGTGCCCTGGTGACAGAAGATACAGAGAAGGCAGAGTTACTGAATACCTTCTTTGTCTCTGTCTACTCAGCCGGAGTCTGTCCTGAGGAGCCCCGTGCCCCTGAGGCCCCAGAGGAAGCCAGGACAATAGAGAAGTTTGCCACGGTTGATGAGGACTGGGTTAAGGAGCAATTAAGCAATCTGGACATCCATAAAT
>VYZX01022725.1:0-19263 GCA_013401335.1 Brachypteracias leptosomus
TTTGTCTAGGTTGTAATGTGAGAGTTTTTCAAGCAGGAAACTGTGGGGGACAATGTTGAATGCCTTGGAGAAGTCTAGGTAGACTATGTCTACTGCTCGCCTCACATCAACCCAGCGGGTCACTGTGTCATGGAAAGCGATCAGGTTTGTCAAGCACGATTTGCCCCTGGTGAATCCATGTTGGCTTTTCCCAATTACATGCTTCAGTTAAGTTGTCATAGTCCCCAGGAGAATTTGCTCCATAACTTTCCCAGGGATTGATGTAAGGCTAATGGGTCTGTAATTACCTGGGTCCTCCTTGGGACGTTTCTTGTGGATAGGGGTGACATTAGTCTTCTTCCAGTCTTCAGCCACCTCACCTGATCTCCACAACTTCTGAAAGATTATGGAGAGCAGCCTCACAAGGACATCAGCCAGCTCTCTTAGCACCCTTGGATGGATGGCATCTGGGCCCATTGATTTGTACAGGTCAAGCTCCTGAAGCAATTGACACACCAACTTCATCAGTCTGGAGTTTTGTTCCCGTGGCCCGGGACCTGACAGTGCTGGTAAAGACAGAGGTGAAAGAAGGTGTTGAGGACCTCTGTCTTTTCAGAGCTGTTGGTGACTAGTTCACCTCTCCTGTTTAATAGTGAGCCAGTACTCTCCTGCTTCTGCTTCTTGGTAGCATATCTGAAGAACCCTTTCTTGAAGTTTCTGACATCATTCAGAAACACATCTTCGTTTCATCTATCCATTTTGAAAGGTTCATTTGGGAACAAATGTCCCCAAACATTTTTTAAACTTTAAAACATTTTTAAAATAGATTTTCTCTCTGAATGAAGATTCTTCAGTTATGTGACTTTTTTTTTTTTCCTGTGACTGCTTAAAAAAAAGAAAATAGGATTGAAAAAGAAAAAAGGTACATTCTTTTCATCAGCAGGTATTTCCAGCTAGCCTCATCTGAATAATTAGAAAAGTGAAATATATATAATCATACAGTAAAGTTACTATTTTTATTTCAAATTATAACTAAGCATGGCATGTTTTACTGCAAGCAAATCCCAGTAATTCAATTTCAGGGACAGTGATGAGTACTTCTTCAGCATCCAAAAATTGAATATGCAAAATATGTTTTATGCAATAATATTCCTATACAATTTTCTTCTGCTGCAGTCTCATGATCTTAATTTTTTAAAATTATGGTGGAAATCAGTGAATTTGTAACATAGTTGTGTAAGTTTTTTAAAATTTGGCATATCTGTCCAAAGCTGTCACATGAACTTAAATGTTTGAAAATCTAATGTAAATAGTAACTTGTTCCACAAGAATTAAACTCAATTGTGTGACCATGGATATTTGAGATTTACAATAAGTTATAATAGCAAAAATAAAGTTATATCAGAATTCTATACTAAGCCTTATCTGTGGTATGTTAAAAATCACTTACTATAAAATCACAGTTGCTTTGCTCTTCATTATAACAGAGTGTTTAGTTTCTCCCTAAGTAATGCCTTACCTCACCAGCTGATTTCTTGAAGTACTTGTTTTCTTTAAAACCATGATTATGCCATTACAGACACTTTCAGCATTTTAATTGTAGCACAGCTTTGTCTTGCAGATGTTGTATTTTACTGAATTTTGCTGGAGTAGTCTTTATAGAACTTGCCTTAATGTAATACAGCATTCTAAATTCATTGAATTAGACCGGAATATTTTCTTCAGTTTTATGTTAATTTTTAAGTTTTTGCCCTGGGTTCAGCTAGCTTAGGGTTAACTTTTACATGCATCTGGGAGGGACCACAGCCAGGACAGCCAAACCTAAGCAGCCAGTGGGATATTTGATACCATACTGATCCCAGGCCCAGTGTGCAAGGGCGGGATGTGAGGGGCAGGGAGCTGGCTGGGGAAGGACATTTCAGGTGGGCACTGGGCAGCAGGTGCGAGTTTTGGGTGGTGAGAGGTTGCATTGTATATCACTTGTTTTATATATAATTTCATTAGTATTATTGTTATTACTGTTATTTCTTCTCTCTTTGTGCTCTATTAAACTCTCCTTACGTCAACCCATGGGATTTTACTTTTTTCTCCCAGTTCTTGTCCCCATACCACCAGGGGTGAGAAGGAGAAGTGAGTGAGTGGCCACCTTGGTGCTTTGTTGCTGGCTAGGCCTCAACCACGACAGGGTTCAAAAATCTTTTCAGAGAATACATTCTCAAGTGTATTTTACATGATAGAAACATAGTGTACATTACAGGTTGAAAGAAAATGGATTGTGCTACTACTATCTAATAAATACAGCCCTTAAACATTGTTTCTCTTAATGTTTCATTACTAGGGTTATAGCCAATATCTGTACATATATGGGCAGACTACACTGAAGGTTTGCTTAGGAGAGCTCTTAGGACTGTCTTTTTCTGTCTGTCATTAACAAATGCTTTTACCATTTATTAGAGAGTGAATCTTATGTTAAAATTAAATGCTTAAAATTAAATAGGAATTACTCTGGACACTGTTTGATTTTTAAGTAAAGATAAACCCTGATGATAAAAGAACCATTATGTTTATACTTTAAGATTTTAACCTATCCCTACAACTCCATTGTATGTTCTCTATTTTTCAGTAGGATCGTGATTATTTTACTCTTTAATATATTTTGCTCACTTGTAATAGCTCCGAGACACCTGTAAATTGTGCGTCCATTAAAGAAGAAGAAAAATCTTTCAAGTTATTAATTCCCGCTTGCATTCTAAAAATAAGATCTCTTCAAACTAATTTTTTTGTTTAGTTTTTGTCTTAATTTCTCTGTGTGACTTTTCTTCTGCACAGGCTCTGTACAAGTAGATATGTAAGTATACCTGTATCAATTCTATGTCCTATGGCATTTCTCTGTGTCATTGGCCCACCTTTAGCTTATTTTGGACAGTTACTAACATTTGTGTGTATAGAGATTTCGTGCTAGAACAATATGCAACATTTTAAGCTGATAACAAAATACATGAGAATTTGACTTTAACAGTTGATAGTAGAAATCTTGGAAAAACATTTTTTCCTCTCTTTTCTATATTGTTTGGTGGCTGTTTTTCGTTTGGTGAAGTATTGCAGAAAAAAAACTGAATAAACTTATAAATGCAACCATAACTTTAGGAAGTCAAAGGTTGCTGCATTATGTGGGAACATATGTGAAGGGATACATGTGACTTTAACTTTGACTCACTCGATTACTAAAATGTGACAGCTAATTAGAAATGCTGTTATACACTTTAAGCTTAATAAACTGTGTTCTCTCTATATTTTAGTTATTTTAGAGCTTCTGGTGAAACCCAACCCAACCAACAAATAACACAGCCAACCCTAAATCTAAGTGTTAGGCTTTCTCTATTGCTTTTGAACTGATTGTGCTTTTCCTGTTTGTCTAGGACACACAATAATGTGTTGCTTTAGTCAAACCTTGCTGCAGTGTTTGTATGGGTGTTATGTTGAATGGATTCTTATTAGTATCTGAGAATCAGGGATTTTATCATTATTGCTTCTTTTCTAGTATAGGTCTAGTTTAGACAGTGATGCACTTATGTGTGTGTTTAACTTTGAATAAGACTTCAGTTTTGCTGCATTCAAATAACATTTTTCAGTGAACTGTCTGTGTGATTTTAGATAGCTTTATATGTGAGGTCATCTACCAGTAAAGCAGAACATACAGTGAAATAAAGCTTCCAAAACATATGGATTTTATCTACAATTTCTCTTCATGTGTTAAATCCATATACAATCTCAGCAAGCAAGTAGAATAACCCTTAAGGAATCTTTTTATGCTTACATGTTGTATATAGAAGTCACACTAGTAATAAGAGGTTTTCTGTTTATTATTTCTGAATGCCACTTAAGAAGTTTAATGGGATTGCCTTGTATGTTGAAGTAATTTTACGAGAGTAGACTGACTCTAAATATATTTTAATAAACTTTCAAAAACCAATCTCAGTTTAAAAACCATTCTAAGGAATATGAAACTGTTGATTAAAAATAATGCATGACATATATCTCTTTTATGGAATATAAAAAGTACTTTCATGTGGCAGGTATACCAAATGTCAAATTTCAATGAAGAAATGGAGAATTTTAGTTTGGGTACTGTGAACACACTTATTGGCTTAATATAACCTGTGTTGGTGAATGAAGGTTTGTTTTTTCACAAAAAGAGAAGTTACTAAATTTTAGGGGATTTACAACAGCCATAGTGATGCTTGAAGCCACTGTGCTGGACAAAATACACACTGGCCCAGCACACCATGAAAGGGAATCACACAAATGACAAAGAGGAGAGGCTGAAGACAATGCTGCATGCAATAGCTGCATTTGCAGATTTTCAGACTTGTGATGGGAACTGATGTGATATGGTCGACCTAACATACAATTTTTTCAATATAACACTGATTCTGTATTCTCTTACAGTTTCATGGCTACAATTCTTTTCAATGCAATGTTCTGGCCTGCGATTGGTGGAGGGTGGGTGAGGACATGACTGTTGTTTTCAGTAACGTTTTCAAATTGAAGCATTCTTGCCTTTTTTAATCTCCCTTCCCCCCCCCCCAATTTTTCAGTTTTAATTATATCTGTAATGTTAACAGGAAAGGAAAATATGCACTCTGCATATAAAGAATCAAAAAGGTGAATGAATAGAAATAAACTGAAGAAAAAATGATTTGTCAGGTACTTGTCCTAATGGAGGAAAATCTGGTAAAAGAAATATCAGAGATAGAATCCATTTAGGTAGAAATAACAGTGAAGGTAATCAAAGGTGAGTGGAATAAGCAGTTATCTGAAACTAGAAATTTGAAACAGAGAGAGTAGCCTCAGGATAGGAAAGGCAACTGGTGAGAATTGAGAGGATCCAGAATAATGAGAGCACATCAAATGAATATAATAGGAACTAGTGCAGGATGAAAATACAATTAAATACTGAACTAAAAATATTCAGATGGATTTAAAAAGAATTCATTATGGAGAAAGATACAGATTCATTCCTCTATGTAAACCTTTGCTGACAATATATCTACTGCTGACAGATAGTTGGCTGTCTGCCAACGTAAGCCTTGCCAGTCCATTAAGTTCATATTTACTAACAAGTAAATAGATTCCTATTTATACCATTTGTCCTTCCACTTTAACGCAAGAAGATTTTACGGCTGTTGTAGACTGAATATTGCAATATTTTACTATTGTTTTACCTCAAACAATAGTCAAGCTCTGCAGCTCAAGGTGTGGTTTGTTTTTTTTTAAGTTGGTATAATCTGTATTTTCTGAAGGCAATTAATTATTTTTCTTTTAGATTCTGTTAGTAACGTCTAGAGCTGCCAGTGTTTGATAGCTGGTGTTCTTTGCACTGTGTTGACATTCTAGTAGTAATGGATATGAACCTTATGATAGGGTTTAACACTACTTACAGATTGCCCAACATACTCTTACAAACTCTTCAGCTATTTTCCATGGAAAATATTTTGACAAATCATAAACTAGTACTTTCAAACTACATTAGCCCAAATGACCCTCACAGAGCTGGAGCATGTTTGGGGGTGATTTTGAAGTGAGGGTACCTGGGCGGGAGACCATTGGTGGAGAGGTTGTTCTGGACATTTAGGTTTTATGTGGTTACTTTGGTATTATATTCGATTTGACCAAACACGTTTCATGGCATATGTTTGTTGCAGCTTCATGGCATGACTGTAACAGGCCCTTACCTTAGGCATAGGGGAGCCCATCCACATCCAAACTCTACACAATTTGATAAAATCTCCTGCATGGCTCTTTTTGGGTTCAGCCTGAGCTGACATAGCCCATCTCTACAAGGTTGAGGTTGGGAAAGCTCTCACAGAGATCTACCTCTTATGGTCGGTGTTGTTTGCTGTGAAAATACATCCTATGGAAAGGACAACTGAGGCTTGTCTATAGTAATTGTGTTATGTGGGGTTATAAAATTAATTTATCTAGGCACCACACAACATAAAAGTGTTGATAATGAGTAGCCTGTATTGTTCCTTTCTTGGGCAATAGCATTCTTTTCTGCTGCCTGCATGTGTCTGTGCGTATGGATAGGCAGCCACAATGTGTATCAGATACAAAACTTCCAGTTGAGCTCTCCACCACTGTGAAGGCACAGGAGCCCCCATGGAATCAAATTAGCTTTCTGTGCATGGAAACCGAATCCTGGTTTTCCTCTCAATATATTCTGCAATTTCTTGCAATCAGTATTTCAGGATATCCCTGCGGTTGACATTTCCTTGAGGAATCTCTTCTGTCTCAAGTGGATGTTCAGTTTTTATTCTTCAGTGAGCTATGCACATGAGAAACTTGTTATTTTAAATGTCTCATTTTAGAGATTAATGATTTCCAATAATTTAATATTGCAGTGAGACAAAATGGGATGAATTTCAGGTAGGCAACTTCAATAACACAATATTAGAGATCCTGTTATACATTTAGCTATAAATAATGTGTTATATCAGCATATTATTAGTTACAATAATAAACAGACAAAATTCAGAAATTGGATTCATATCTAATTCCTTTGTTGTCCAGTTGCTTTTCTTTTAAAGAAAAGTAGGCTGAAAGGAATTTCCTGGGATGCATTTGTTCTGTATTTGGAGATATTAAAATGAAAAAGTTGAGATTTTGCAAAATTTAAAAAGTTGAAGTGGTACTGCAAGTTAAAGCTAATAAGAAGATTTCGGTTTTCTAGGATTGAAAGTGAGATACTTATATAAGAAATACATTTTAAAAATTAAGTCATTACTGTGGAAGCCTAGTGTAGTTTCCATTGAAAACAACAAGCTTTTCAAATGCAATATGAAACCCATAATGCTTTTCAGCTATTAATTCTGTACAAGATAGTGATAATAATTTAATGATTGTATCAGAACTGCAAGAAAATACACAAAAATAGCTGATTACATTGTAAATATTTACTAATATAGTACGGTTTTTTCCCTCTTTGAGGCAATATTTGTCTTTATTGCATTTAGAGATTTAAAAGTAATTTATCCAAACTTTCAAAAAGCACACACAGCTTACAGTATTACTTTTAAAATGCTTTTCATTTAGTACTACTTGACTACTATAACAAGAAAGTTATAGTTAAATAAATCTAGGTTTCTTTAATATCTGCAATAGATAAGAATTCTGTCTGGTGTAAATATGTATTTTGGTCTGTGGGACAAGTCTGGAAGATGTGCACTAAGCCTAAAACCGTGGGAAAAGTCTTCCTGTGGTCACAAATCTTGATTACATGTCTATGATTAATAGCAAAGCCCTGATTGTTAGCATTTAAAAACATACTCCCATTCCTCTTCAGTTAGCATGTTAATTACAGGAAAGGTGTGCTTTTAAAGTTAATCTTCCAGTCATGGGCACTTATGCATCATCACTCTCCTGACTGAATGGATTTTCACTTTGACCTCAAAATCTGTTTATGATTTGTTTCACAAAGTACATGTTTTTATATGAATGATTTAGCTTCTAAATATCTGACATGTAACAGGGTTCTGCCCCACCACACACTTTAGTGATAACTACTGCCTTCGCTTATTAGTCATCCTTACAAAAGCTGCAGGTACAAACTTTTACCTTTCAATGCAGTCAGCCTGAGATGACAGCTTGAACTTTTGAGCATGAAAATATTTTTCTTCATCTTTTTTTTTCTAAAAACATTTTAAATACCAAGCAAAATCATGGCACATTATTTTTCAGGTCTGGAAAGCCTTTAAGTCTAATATAATATATTGTCCTCTAGCACATAGCCAACACAGAGCTTTTTATTGAGTAGTTTTCAGATGGATAGCTCTGTGCCATTGCCACAAGCTTTTCCATTGTCTGGAAGCTTTTAAAACAGGAGAGTAAAGTTATGCTTTGTGGGTCCATAGTGTGAGTTTGCTTGCTAAGACACCTGTCTAGATTTTAGATGGTGTCATGCTGCAGCCAGAAGCAGAGCACAGAGACAGTGGCAGGTGGTTGTAGGTGTGTTGCAGAATCAGAGAGCTGGCAGCAGAGTGCCTTCAGCAGCTTGAGCACAGCTCTAAGCTTGTTTGTAGACAGTTCTCAGCTATGCAAAAGGCAACTAGCATCAGACCAAAGAGGTGTGATAGTTCTCCATGCCCAACTCAGCATCTGTTTGACTAACGGGATTGTCTGCAGATTGGAAATAGAAATTGGTTTGTTAGAGCACTATGTGGAATCCTTCTGGATAAGGCCCTTTGATGTGTGCAACAAATAGTGCGAATTTATGAATCTGTAGATTAAAAATATTTAGAGTTAATTTTTACTGTGAGAAAAAGAGTGTGTAACTAGCATGTCTACTTAAAATATCAGCACTACAACATGGTATTTTCCTGTCACTCTTCATCCACAAAACAGTATTTCTGCTTTTCCAAAAATACTGATGTGATTTGAAAGGTGATCATCCACAGAATGCTTGGGGACCCTGCATTCTTGATCTAGAAGAATTTTTTTAATTTTTTTTTTTTATAATCTGGATTATTGCATTTATCTCTTTCTTTCCCCTCTATAATGTTGTGATACCAAACTTCTGAATTCTGCTGACATATCAACCAGAAGAATTAGTGTGCACTGTTTGTTCAAAGAAACAAGTTTGATTTCCTTTCATAAAAAGAAAAAACCTAGAATTTCTTTGTCCTCCAGAAGGAAGACGTGAAAAAGTTTTGAAATAAAATGCCAAAGTCTTGGAAGCACTTCACTGCAAGACACTCAGCAGAGAAAATTTAAAAAAAAAGAGTCAGTTTATCTGCAGGAGAGTAGGACACAAGTTGTTTGCCTCCATCTTCCTGTTTTCTCCCTAAAGTGAAGCTTCTCTGTAGTGCAATTCTGAGCATGTCAGAAAACAGAAAACTGGTTATGTTTTGTATGTTCACTGTCAAGTTCTTCTTGCATGACATGCTGCAGGTATCTCTTTCTGTCTGAATTAGGGAAATTTGAATGCTGAACTGGATAAAAAAAATGGAACCACCTCCTCAGTCTTCACTGTTAGTGCACATTGAGCAACAGTATTCTCTGAGGAGCAAGCAATTCTCTTGCAGGTTATAAAAAAGCTGGGAACAGGTTTTAGTAACCAAATGACATATCCAGCGTTTGGCCAGCTCTCATCCTTACTTAAGCTGAACATTGTTCCTAAATCTTTTTGCTGAAGGAGCTCTTTTTCCATTAGCCCTTGTGGTAGTTGCTGGTGCTTTAAATGAATTCTCATCCTTGTGTAAAGTTGGATACTGCTGAAACAAGAGGGATGATCATTGGTTTCATTTTAGCTTTGTTTGATCCTAAATGTGGAAAGTGGGACCTGCTATTTTTACCCACAGGTCAATCAAGTCCTCTCTCTCTGCAGCTCAAAGTAACACATGAAGGAAGACAGAACTGGCAAGTGGAGGTCAGAGGATTTATGATCACTTAGAAAAAATATTTTTAATGCATTCCTCTAACAGTTTAGGCAGCAGTTGCTTGTGAAATGATTTTAAGACAACACAGGCATAACCACCTTACTTGAAATGCCCCAGGTAAAAGTTGCATTTCAGACTCATTGTGTTAGTGTGTTTGGGTAGAAGTCTGAAAGATTGACTGCTGGATTACTAATAGCATCTTTTAGTGTTTTGCTGTAATGGCTGGGGTGTAGGGGACAGAAAGCCTGAAAATATGTGCTGGAAAGTTTCAAATGACTTTAGGACCTATAAGTTGTTACAATATATAGTGCATAGTCCATTTCTTCTTTTCTTCAACAGAAGGTATTGGAGTCAGACCATTTTACAACAGCCTTCCCTTGAAAAACATTTTGCATAATAAAATACTCAATTTTAAAAAGAAACCTAAAACTTTCACTTTTCAGTGCTGTAAATTGCATGTAGAGATCCACATAGAAGAGTTAAAATTCTTTATTAGTGATGCAAAGTAGGAGACAGGAAAAAAAAAAATCACTCTTTTAAATTGAAATTTATTTTATCGCATTGATTCTTGATATTATTTTACTCATTGGAATATTAAATTTTCTGTTTTCTGTAAGACAAAAAACAAACTGTTCCTAGGACACACAAAATACAGTGTCTCAACTGCTCTTTGCAGTATTTTTCCTAATCTGTCTCACCAAAGCAGTACATCTGTTCTTTTTTATACCCTTTCATAAAAACTGCTTTTTTCAAGAGCACCTACTTACAACTTATTAATTAGTAAAATAATCTGATATAATGAAAGGCCTTTAAAAAGTATTATTACTATTATTTTTGTGTTATTGGTTATTTATTAATTGCTTTTGAATGTAAGAAAAATAGTTTCCTTTTGAGTCAGAAGGCTAATAACAGGAATTGCAGCTGGAGGAGAAAGAATAATTTACTGAATTTAACCTTAAGTATATAAAACTAGAAATCTGTGTATAGGACATTCTCCAATTTTCTGTTCTTGTAAGTTAAATCTTTCAAAAGCTTTATAAGTGGGTAGAGGCATAATTCAGAGTATAGGCAACACTGTAAAATTTTACTACCACCAGAAAGTCGTATTTGCCTTTAAACAGTTCTAGAATAATTTTCAATGTCTTCACATTTGATCTTTCAAATCTAATCTCCATCTCTTTCCACATATGTCATTTAAGTATAATAACTTTAAATATTGCATGCAAGCTACCCATTGATATCCACATGCATGTCTCTTATTTTTATCTGTATGTTACTTAGCTGTGAAGCTTGAGAGTGAGTTGATGCTGGAAGCCATTTAAATCAAGTTTAAAGTCATGTGATCTTTCAGGTGGGCACTTTAAAACAATGCCTTGTGTTCCTTTTGCTCTTTCAAAAGTGCAGAAGGATGGGCTTAATAAGCAAAGGACAACACCTTCAAAGATAGAAGAATACAGATGGGAATTTCATGGTTACATACTTGTGAGTCATCTACATATCATCTTACTGCATAACAGCTACATCAACTCACCTTCTTTGGACTTTTTCTGCCCTGAGTGGAGAAAGGTGCCTTCATCTTTTTGAAGGTGATTCAGGGAGGGAGCATAAATTCAGTTCTTTGTTTAGACAATTCAGTTGTCTTCAGAGCCAGATGCTTTTCCCCCCTCCTTCCTATTTTAACCATTATAAAAGTTATAATCTGCCCTCAAGCAAGGAATTAGATGCTGGTGGTGTGTCACTGACTGTGAAGGACACATACTGTCCCTTCTAACTGCTTTAGGTCTGCCACCTCCCATTTCAACCTGGGAGCTTGACAGAGCAGGAGTTTCACGTAGACGGGCTTGGCTGTACCAACATCCTACTTCTACGAGACCTCTTTTGACTCTTACATTCTGTTGTCACATAGACAACCTCAGAATATATTTTTGAAATATCATTTGATTAAGAAGAATCATAGTTCTCTGAAAATATTTGGAGAATGCTCATGTGAAGGATTGTACCCATTAATGGGATCTATGCAGATTTAGGTATCTTGATCCACAAACTCACAGTACAAAGGTGGCAAAATGCCATTTAACTGGTTTCCAAACCATACTGCATTAGACAAATATGGCAATACTGGCGAAATTTATTAATGCTGTTTCACAAAGCTTCTCTTGGACCTGAAGAAAGGCAGAGTCTGTCATCTTCGTAGAACATGGGCACTTCATGTAGCTGTCACTCTTACTTGCATGGTGCAGAGCTGAACCGCTGCCAAAGTTCAATGTATGTATACAGAGCAGGTAAGAAATCTGAGGCCTGTTGGTGTTTGTATTTGAAGTGATTTAAGTTGGTTAAACCAACTTAAAGCTCATGGAACTTCATTTATGAACATTAATTTGCTTGTTGTGCAGTTCACTTTCATATTCTGTTAATAAGGAATTTATTTGGGTAGGCTGAATTCTCATTAGTATTTTTAACACTTTAAAGTTCTACTTTCATATTCTGTTGTTAAAATTGACTTTTACAGAAAGCATCTGCTTTTTTTAAAAATAGAGTGTGTATAATACAGTCTGAACCCATTCCCATGTCAGATGAATGACTCAAGGAAATATGCCTTCTGACAGTAAACAATGCTAGTGAAAAAAACGTGTTAGGTATAAATCCAGATCCTACCTATAGGGCTGTAGGTCATATTAGCCATGGAAGTGTGCACATATGTAGTTAAAAGCACAAAGATAAATCTGAGACAGGACTTTTCTTAGCCAACTCTGTTTCAGGATGTCATTAAAGTGATATTGCTCCCTACTATGTATTTCAGGCCGGTGCACAGGGGCACCAAAAAAACAGTGTTCTTGCTTGTAGAGTTTGCAGCATGTATGTGAAGTTGTGCATTCAACACAGAAATATTATTTAAAAAGCATAGTCAAAAATTTATGCTCAGAACTAACTCTATGAACACACATGATAAATATTCTCCTGCCAGACTCTCGCTTCAGCCCTCCTGCTGGGCTAGTGTGCTGCAGTGGCACAGGTGCTGGGTGGGTGCCTGCCCTATGTTTAGGTCCAGGCAATAGGGTGTTTAGATTAGTAGTTCTGCAGATGAGTAGTTAACATCAACACTTATTTTCTTCCAACTTGTAGTTGTTGATGTGATTGAAACTTAATGGCCAAGCCCAGACTGCCAAAGAGCATTAACTGAACTGTGCATAAACTTTTATATAAGGGGGAAGCTTTTATTACTGAATCTATAGCTGTCAAATAATCAAGTAGATGATACTCAGTATTTCAACTTCAAGGTTGTATTTCTTTCCTCTCCTTATTGATTGTTTTGCTACCTTTCATATGTTGAATGGCATGCTGCACCTGTAGATACTGAGAGGGGAATGATGGTTTGGGAAAAAGGTTGCAAGGCAGCAAATACAGTTCTGAGCAGGAAGAAAGGTAGAAAAGATGAGAGTGAGAAAAAAGATTGTAATGAGTAACAGGATAGTGACCAAATTTACTTTCCAAAAAAGAGAGAACAGGACTAGTAAGAAGGAATAACATGAAAGCAGTAACTTCAGCATTGTTTACTCAATTTTGTATGATATTAGAATGCATAGGTGATCAAAAAGCTTACAGAAATACAAGGAATAGTAAATAATTTGTCTTCAAAATATTTTTTAACACCTATCCTGTTTCTGTTCTGAAAGACTTAGTCTTCTGTAAATATTCTATGCATTATATGAGAATAATGCCACAGAGCATTTTTTTCATGTGTTTTATTTTTAATTAGCATTTAAATCCTATATTCTTATTTATAGTCATTGATTTTCATTTCACTTTCTCTTCATCATGGAAGGTTTGGCTTTGCCTACCTGAGTTTTCATAAATACACTATAATATCTTTGATTGTGGATCTAGCTTCTTCTAGGTACCTTATGCCATACTTATTTTGGTTAAGAATGGTAGACTCAATCCTCTGATAGTAATTCATATGGTGGCGGGTTTTTTTCTTTTTCTATGTTTTCTTTACTCACATTCCTTACACCTATTTTTCATCTCCTCCCTTCCTACATCTTATTACGGTGTCTTTTTCCCTTCTGTCCTGCTATTTCTAAATTTATAACTGAGGAAGGCTAGAAGAGTGTTCACTGATTAGGATAGCAACACTTTCTACTTCTTCTATCCTTGTCCTTTTAGTTCTTAAAATTCTGTCTGTTGTGTTTGGCCACAACTTAATATTGAGCTGAGAATTTTATTACAGTACCTATCACAATGTCAGGGTCTTGTTTGTAGCTGTTAGCCATTGATTTGGAACACACAAAGCGCATGAAGACTCTTTTCTGTATAGTTTGTGTATTGCATGTTCAATAGTGAGAGGCAGTCACATTATGACACTTTCACACCACCCTGAAAATGTGGATAAAATGGCTGAAACTTTCTGTTGATTGACAATTTGTTTGTAAAATAACAGTGGAAGAAACTCCAAACAGTGAACATTATGAACCTGAGTGTAGAGTGACCGTGGTGCTGGAGAAGAGTGGAAAAATTAACAAAATGGGTAGGTTATAGTACTGACTTCACAGGTGGAATTTCTAGGTATGCTTGTTCAAGTGGACATGTTTTCCCCACCAAAGCTGAACTTAACAGTATCTCTCTGAACATAAGAAGCAAAGAGCGGAGTGTAATCTCAATCCCTGGAAGGTTGCTGCTTGTCCTTGATAACATATTGGTTCTGTTCAGACCCCTGACTTCTTACTGGCAGAAATGTGGTGGAACATATGGCTGTCGGCCACATGCTGGAGAACTTGAGCTCTTCTAGGCAATTTGTGCTACAGCCTTTTTGACATTGGATTATGGATGAGTTGCTACATTTTGTTTTTGCTTGGGAGCATTTTAAAAAGAAAACTTTGGATTTCTGCTCTTAACAAAGCAATCAGTAAACAGGGCCAAAAAAGCAATGAGAGTTATAAAATAAACTTTAGTGTCTCAGAGCAGTAGTCGTCATGGTCTTCAGTAGGACAGATTTAAGAAAGAAGACTTTGTTCTGCCTGATGTGTATAAAAGCTTTGATAATTTCAAGAGTAGATACAGCACTTCTCAGTTAATACATGAAAGGCATTCCTCTGAGGAAATCATGAATGTTTTGACCTATCTTGGTATTTTAGTCAAACAACGTATAGCCTTTGAGAGAACTAATTTTTTATTGCTGAGTAATAGGTTTGAGCAGTTTAGAAAACCCCAAGGTTACTGGAAGTCCTCCAGAAAGAATATAGTATTTTTCCAGACTGATGGTTCTACTCAGATCTTATACCAATCACTCACACTGTTGCATAAATAAAAACATTTTTAAAAAAAACAAACCAAACAACAAATCCACAAACAAACCAACCTAGAAACATAAGATAGCTATATGTAGCCTGAAGCTAATCTGATTATAGTGTATGTGAAGATATCAAGAAGATATCTTGTTTGTTGTTGGTTTTTGTTGTTGGTGGTGGTGGTTTTGTTTTTTTGTTTTTAAAATGTTGATACTATTTAAAAATTAGAAGTTTTTATAAAATTGTATCTGCATAAATGTAGATGTTTGTGTATATAAATTATTATTTCATGAATCTTCAGGCATTTTTACAGAGGATAATTTTTTAACTTGTTTCATGTTGCTTTTGAATCAAGTACACATATGTTTAATGGCTGAATTTAACATGTGAGTCTAATGTTTTAAGGGATGTTTAATCACACAGAAATATAACTACATGAAAATAATCTGACCTCAACCAATTCAGTTCACTAAGGCCTGCTTAAGTCTACTTAGAGCATTTACATAAATTGAAGAACATAGAAATATGTTCTTCAAAGTCACCAAGTTAGGATGTTCTGACATATCCTATTTAATGATGTCATATAGTTTTTCCACTCTATGTATAGCTAAAAGAGCTATTTCTAATGTGCAAGCAAAATAACCATCCTGTTCCTCATATCCTTTCCTTGGTGGCCAAATAGACATGAGAAAAATGTCATAACCACATTCTTCATAGTGATTTTTTTCAAATACTGGAAGGTTGCTACCTTATTTTTGCCCATTCCTCTCCTTGTAGTTCATTTGGTTTTCTTGAGCTAGATTGTGTTTTCAGCATAAGCAGTTCTTGTGCTTTCCCCAACCCCAGTAAATTGTTTATTTAAATAGATAATGCTCAAAACAAGAGAATATTCAAGGTAAGGTGTGAAACAGAATATGTTTCAGAATGTTTTTTAAGATCCCTTTAGCTTCATTTAAACATGATGATCAGCATACCACATGTGATCTGTCTTCTGAAAGCTGTATCTGTAGCTGTATTCTTAGGCTATGAATTGGCTAAATTAAAAAAATACTGACTTTTCTTTTGTCCTTTTGTTAATGAAGCAACACAGTTTCTATGTATTAACAGTTCTTTGATGAGAGTTGATCATCACCTATATTCATTGCTATTGGCCTTAACAGAAGGTCACTTAGTTCATGCTTGCAGGATCAATTCCTATGTTATTCCAGATAAACTTTTGCTTAAGTTCTTTTTAGCAACCTTCTTAGAAAGTTTATTTTAGTATTAACCAAGGTTTCTTTTACTGACTTTTTTCTCCCTTCCTTTTTCATTCTGCAGTTTAATATTAATAATTGCCCAATCCACTATGGAGACAAGGAGTGTCTCTTTGAATGTTTTTCCTTGGTCTTTTCTGAAGTAATGGAAGAGAATTAAATTTAAGCATTGTGTCTCAGTTTGGATTTCTGGTGAAGTTTGTTGTAGAAGTTATTTTTCACTTTCTCATTTAGGCTTTTGAAAAACTTGTTGGAAAATACTATTATCAGAAGAAGCAGTTAATTGCACCTGGATGTCCAAATTGTTTATGACTTTCTTCTTCCTTTTCTAATCTGTGAAGGGATTAGACATTGGTTTTTAGTAGTGAGAAAGAGGAATGATGATGCATAGAGCTCATGTTATGTACTGGTATTTCTTCTTTTGATGCCAAGTTTGTGTAACCTGTTCTGTGGGTGTCTACTACTCTTCTCATTAGCAACCTTTGTTATGACTTTCGGTTTTAACAAACACAAAGGACCTTGTCATTTTTTCCCACTGACCTACATGGCGTCAATGCTTTCTGATGTGCATTGATTGTAGCATCTTGAGAAGAAAGGTGAATCTTGATTTCTGGACCTAGCTGTGCTCTGTCTTAGGCTCATATTAAAAAACCAAACAAACCCAAAAGTGTTAAAAATGAAGAAGCAGTATACCCCTCTCTACTCACAACCTCCTCCTTTCTTCTTGATATCTTCACATACACTATAATCAGATTAGCTTCAGGCTACATATAGCTATCTTATGTTTCTAGGTTGGTTTGTTTGTGGATTTGTTGTTTGGTTTGTTTTTTTTAAAAATGTTTTTATTTATGCAACAGTTGTTTTATTAGATCTAAACCTTTGAATGCATACAACCATTGGAGAATTTTTTTTTCTAGTGTTTTGGATGTGTTAAGTTACTGATGCTTCTAAACCTTGGCCGTGTGAAAAGCTGTTTTCTAGAAGAATTAAGAACCACTGTTTAGTTGATTATCTGCCCCTTCGTGTCACCGAATTCTGTCTCTGAAAAATGTTCTATAAGCTTGCATATTTTCAAGATAAGAAGGTCAGCAATCACTCAAAAGGCATATTGAAAGAGATGTAGACTGAATATATCAGTTACATTTTTTACTAACTTAAATTCCGTTTATTCTTTCATCCTAAAATGAATGTTGCATTATCATTTGTGCACTAAGCATGTGGTGTTGGCCAGGTTGTACTTTTGTTTAGTTACATTAGGAGAAATTTAAATCTTTGGTTAGATACAGCTATTGCTCATGGTCTTATGTATCTTAGTGCAGTCTGGAATTCTGAATTCAAGCCTGCTTTCAACTTTCTGGCTTTGTGTTCTTGGCAATAAGTATCCTGGCAGCACTCTCCAGACAAAATTAGAAAATTAGGTCAAAACAGGCCTTGTGATGAAATATTTGTTGTGTCTGGAATGTAGAAGCTTTTCATGCCAAAAAAAGTGTTGGGACACTTGCTGTGGTAGTTGCCCTTGTAAAACTGGAAGCTGCTCATTAAGCATTTGACCCAGTGGGGTGGGTTAGCTTTGGCTAAGGACCACCCAGCTGCTTGCTCACTCCCCTGCTTTGCTGGAGGGGGGAGAAAAAATCAAGACAGGGAGACCACTTACCGATTCCCATCACAGGCAAAGCAGATTCAGCTTGGGGAAAATCAATTTAGTATATTGCCAATTAAAATCGCACCTACTTCTCCTTCTCTGGCCCTGATGTTCTCTCTGCTGTTTCTTACTCTTTTTTGTTTCCTCTTCCTCTCTCTGCCCAGCATTTTTTACTTTTCTGAAATATGTTTTCATAGAAGTAGACAGGCTCAGCTGTGTCCTGCAGTGGAGCTGTTGGACATGGTTGGAGCAAGCTGTAACAGGCCATGATGGGCACGTGGCTCTGTGCAGCCCCTTCCGAGCAACAATTGGGCACAGACACACCATACACTCAAAACACGGAGTCTGCTACTTTGTGTAAAATCCCAGTTTTTCAGGAAATGGAAAACACCTCTTGATAGAACATAACCTCTCCATATTTAAATATTACCTCCTCAAGTGCAAATAAGATTTTACTTTTTCACTTGTTGAATTCAGTGGCAACAAATAACTGGCTAGCTACTGGCCTGAGCATGTAGAACTGGTGATGTTTTCACCCTGTGAGTTTACAGTGGCAAGAATGGTTCAGGCTGCATGGGATTTCCTTTTAGGTTTTTTTTACAGCACAATATAAATTTGTGCAGCTTTTATGTGAGAGAAAGGAAAATCTTTTCTGTCTATGAAGATATGCTTGATTATGTGTAAAAAATACTGAGCAATAATAAAGGTTTTTTTCCTCAATATACAGATTCTAAATTGATCTAGGGGGTTTCATCCTCTTTAATATCTTTATCAATGATCTGGATGAGGGGATTAAGGGCACCCTCAGTAAATTTGCAGATGACACAAAGCTAGGCAGGTGTGATGATCCACTTGAAGGTAAGAAGGTATCTGGACAGGTTGGATCGATGGGCTGATGCCAATGGTATGAGGTTAAACAAGACCAAGTGTCGGGTCCTGTGCTTGGGCCACAGCAACCCCATGCAAAGCTACAGGATTGAGGAGGAGTGGCTGGAAAGCTGCTGATAGAATGGGACCTGAGGGTGTTGATTGACAGCCAGCTGAACATGAGCCAGCAGTGTGCCCAGGTAGCCAAGAAGACTACAGCATCCTGGCTTGTATCAGAAATAGTCTGGACAGGAGGAGTAGGGAAGTGATTGTACCTCTGTACTCAGCACTGGTGAGGCCACACCTTGAGTACTATATTCAGTTCTGGGCCCCTCACTACAAGAAAGACATTGAAGTGCTGGAGCATGTCCAAAGAAGGGCAGTGGAGCTGGTGAAGGGTCTAGAGAACAAATCTAATGAAGAGTGGCTGAGCAAACTGGTGTTGTTTAGGCTGGAGAAAAGGAGGCTGAGGGGAGACCCTATCACTCTCTACAACTACCTGAAATGAGGTTGCAGCGAGGTGGAGGTTGGGCTGTTGTCCCATAGAACAAGTGACAGGACAAGAGGAAATGGGCTCAAATTGCACCAGGGGAGGTTTAAGTTGGACATTAGGAAAATTTTTTTCACAGAAAGCCCTGGAACAGGCTGCCCAGGGAAGTGGTGGAGTCACCCCCCCGGAGGTATTTAAAAGACATATAGGTGTGCTGCTTACAGGCATGGTTTAGTGGTGACCTAGCAGTGCTGGGTTAACGCTTGATAGTCTTAAAGGTCTCTGATCCAGAACAATTCTATGATTTCAT
>VYZX01022726.1:18422-41883 GCA_013401335.1 Brachypteracias leptosomus
CTCGACTCACCTTTCAAACTCCTGAGGTAAATCAGGGTCAGTTAGCATGCTGGAAAAGCACAATTTCCCTTTGTCACAGCAGCCACCTATGGTCGCCTCCAACTGAACCTGTCAAGTGAGTCCAAACCTTCTAAACCGATTGATTTTCTCTCTCTCTCTCTCTCTCTCTCCCCCTCCCTCCCTCCCGGCTCGCTCTGAGCTAGGACTCCTTGACCAGTCTCTTAAAGGGGCAGCAGCAGCCGCGGCGGCGAACAATCCACCTAAAACCGGGAAACCGGGAGCAAATCCCCTGCGCTGGGGAAGATCAGTGGAGAAAGAAGATAAAACAAGAGCAGACCGATTAAATGAAAACAGTTATCAACTCTCTCGGAGTTGAAATAGGGGAGAGAAGATTAGGCGCATAAAAATGTTACCAAAGGCATTTGTGCTCTGAAGAATTTTCATTCCTTACTCTTCCCCACTCCACNGCTTTTATTGTTTTCTTCCCACCCCCCGGACGAGCAAGAGGAGTCCCCTCCGCTGCGGAGCTCCCTGATTTCCCCTGCCCAGCCAGCCCCCGGTGACAAGGTGGGCGAAGCGCGGCCGTAGAGCCCCTCGGCTGGCCTGCGGAGCGCAGCCTCAGCGGCACTGCCAATTATCTAGATAAGAATCTGGCAGGCGAGGAAGGCAATCAGGTAATGGACCTTTGACACGCGGCGCCGAGGGAGCGGGGAGAGCCCCGCATACCCCCGGCCAGGGGACACCCGCTCCGCTCCGGTGGGGCGGGGAGGGCTGCGCCGCCCGGGCCCGCCCCGGCCGGGAGGACGCCGCAGGGAAATTCCCGTCCGAGCCCCGGGGATTAGCCGGGGACTACTCTGAAAGCGGAGCGCACAATGCCTCGATAGTCTCCGCGGCCCGTGTCCAGCCTGGCACTGAGCTCCCAGGAAGGGCGGGGAGGGGAGGGGGGAGAAAAAAGAGGAAAAAAAGGTGGTCTCCCTGTTCTTTAGCACACACATGCACACACACCCACACACTACCACATATCTATACTCCATTCTTTCCAGTTCCCCATCCCTAATTCCTTTCTCTCTTTTTTTTTTTCCTTCTTTAAATTGCAGCTGGACAACATTAAGGGCCTTTAAAAACCACGAGGTTTTCGACCTCACAACAGTTTGATCAGGTCCACTGCCCCTCTCTTCCCCTCTTATCCCTACCTCCCAGAGATACTGAGAAAGCAAGTTTACTTTTTGAAATATATACACATATCCGCACAGAGCAGCCATAAAACATTCAACATTTTCATGCCTGCTGGCTTTAAAAAAATCCAAATAGAAAAGCTTATTATTTGTATTAATATCCAACAACTACCGTTTAATTTGCTCCTTTTCCCTCTCAAANTTTCTCTCTCCCTCTTTCTCTCTCTTTGGGGAGGGGAGAAAAAACAAAAAAAAAAAGAAAAGAAAACCCAAACTACCCCGCACAACAATCAGGCATTGTTCTGAGGGAAGAAAAGCAACTTTGACAGATTGAAATATAGCAGAGGCCCCTTCAAGGAAACCTGTAAACAACTTGTCACTCACTCTGTCGGTCTCACTGTTAGCTCTTGCTTTCCACAAAGTGCTGCGAACCGTCCTGGCAACAAACCCAAAGTTTCCTCAGCTCCAAACTCCATCAAACAGCCCCGTTGTNAGAAAAAAGAGGAAAAAAAGGTGGTCTCCCTGTTCTTTAGCACACACATGCACACACACCCACACACTACCACATATCTATACTCCATTCTTTCCAGTTCCCCATCCCTAATTCCTTTCTCTCTTTTTTTTTTTCCTTCTTTAAATTGCAGCTGGACAACATTAAGGGCCTTTAAAAACCACGAGGTTTTCGACCTCACAACAGTTTGATCAGGTCCACTGCCCCTCTCTTCCCCTCTTATCCCTACCTCCCAGAGATACTGAGAAAGCAAGTTTACTTTTTGAAATATATACACATATCCGCACAGAGCAGCCATAAAACATTCAACATTTTCATGCCTGCTGGCTTTAAAAAAATCCAAATAGAAAAGCTTATTATTTGTATTAATATCCAACAACTACCGTTTAATTTGCTCCTTTTCCCTCTCAAACCAGCAGGCTCACACAGGGGCCAGTCAGTCCAGTGCTGGCATAAAGACATCATCATCGGCTACAAGCCTGGGATGATCATTTTAATCCCAAGTAGCAAAGCCACTTGCTCTTTGGGGATGGTGTGCCTCAGTTGCGTTAGACCATTCACGAAACCTAACGCCGGAGCTTAAGTTTGCAAAGGCACCTTCGCTGCAGCTCATAAAAGAGGATCTGCAAAGGCTGCCTCCAGCCTGCCTTACACCACCACAGCGCTCAGAGCCGAGTCACATACAGTCTGTCAACTTCTGGCATGAGGTAGATCTAATGGCTCCTCACTGTGGGGCAGGGTAAACTGACTTCCTTCAGTAGCCCCTAGCAAATAATATTTTTGCACAGAGGTCCATTCATAGGGCTCTGACAAACCTAGTTAATATGTACAAGGATTTTTCATTTGTTATTTAGTAGCTAGCCCTTTGAGGACAGCTACGCAGTAGACATTGAAAAGGCAGGAGATGATTAAAAAGAACAATTCCAAATACTTTCTCTTTCATCTGAGGGTCTCAAACCATGTTAAGTCTCACATTACTCCTCTGCAGGTAATAAATATAATTAGGGCCGATTCCAAAACTTTATTTGTATTGAAAAGTATCTCACTCCACGGGGGCTCCATTCAAATTGGCAAATCTCTATGTGGAGTAGGAGACTACTTAGGAGAATTTGGCCTCAAATAAGGAAACTGAGATGCAGGCAGGCTTAGCAGCTTGCCCAAGTTGACACAGCCAACTCCAGCAAAAGGATGAGAAACAAAGATCCCACGTGCCTCACAGTCGACAACAGTCCCTACGCTGCTGAAACACCTATTTTAGCTGCTTTTCCCACAAAGGAATGATTCTTACATCTACTGTTTGGTTAAGACATACTTCATTGCTGTATTCACATTTGTAGGGCCCCCTTTTCTTGGTCTTTCATTTTCCCCTAGATACACCATTGCCCACCCATAAATGCTGTTCCTTCTCTGTCATGTCTTGCTTTGCTTCCCCTATTTCCTCATACGTAGCCTTGGGAGAAGTTTGCAGAGAAAAGCCACCCAGAAGCCCCACATGGAGCACAATTAAGACCACATTTTATTCTCAAAAATTTCAACAGTTTTGGCAGAACAGGAGTACTATACCTTGACTGTACGTTAGCTCCGCTCAGCTCTCTAACCTCACATCCTTTTTTTCAGCTCAGCTCCACTCCACAACTGCTCTTCTTCTACCATGTCCTTCCCTCATCCGTTCACATCGATTTACCCCTTCCTGTATCATTTCCTATCTGAGCTTTTTCAGGGCAGTGATCACATAGGCCTCCAAGCTGGTATTATGCCTAGCACAATGGGGCTCCTTGGCTGCTGGCTTTCAGCTAATATGATTATAAACCAGAGCAATTACCATCAACACCAGGAATTGTGGAAGAGGACGTTGGCTAGACTAGGAAGAATTACAAAGAACCATAATAAAGGGGTAAAAATAAAAGCAAAAAAATGGCCAGGGAATAAAACAAAGATAACTGAACAAGAGGGAAAGCTGAGAAAAGGAAACAGAAGAAAGGAAGAAAACAGAGATCATTCTTCTGAGCACTTCTGACATGAACTCTTCTTCTCCCTTACCTGAGTTTACGTTTACTCTTACCCCAGTATATTTTGTGCTCAGGTACCTACCTTTTCTTCCCCATTTCCTTCCTTTTACATTTTTCTGCAACTACTGAGCTCTCTCTCCCAGCTGAATGGAGGGAGAGTTGTGTCCAAAAGGAAGAAAAAAAGTTACTGTCACTATTGTATGAATATTGTATTGTATTACTGTATCATTGTATTGTTATTATCGGATTGTAAACAATCTATTGTGCAGACTTATTGATAAAATTGTGTTCTCATAGTAAGTTCAACTGCAAATTGCAAGAGGGAGAAAAAGCAAGTTAAACAAATGGTTTGAGGGAATCTCTGAAACCTTTCTACAAATCATTTTATATTAACTTTAAGACTTGAGTTTTTGAAATTGCCAGGACATATTACAAAGGCTGTTATCATATCAGAAAGTGGAAAAACTGAGGATAAATAACCACTGACTGAGAAATAAGCAAATGTATGTCATATACAACTGTCCAGTTTTTAACATATGAAGTTTTATCTTGCCCTGAAACTTTTGACTAGTAATCGCAAGCCTTGATGCCCCTTTTTACCAAGTGGGTTGTAGTTACAAAACCCACTTGCAATCTGGGAGATTCACATTCAGTTCTCTCAATTAACTTCTCAAACTGAGAAAACAGGATGAGAGTCCAAATATCCTCATGAGAGAAAAGAAACATCCCCTCACCTCTCTCCCAGCAGTTCAGTGAATCTGAATTTGTCTTCCTTTGCTGCCTTTAAGGGGTGCCCAGAAAAAATAAGCACAGGTAAAAGAGATCAATTTGGGTTGAACTGAAAAAAAGCTCTGATTTTCATTTGAGTGAAAGTAAACAACTCAAATCATAAACTTAAATCTGAACTTTTATGCTTAACTGAATTTTTTGTTGCTATTGTGGTTCTCCAGTTCAAGAGGTGAACCAAAAAATCAATAATCCACCCAGCTCAAGTTAGAAATACTATAACTCTGGACTATTGCACAGACAGAATCCACAGGTCTTTACACAAGTATATTGGCAGAATAAAAAACCTTAAAAGAAACATTAATTTATTTTTTTAAGGCATCAAATGATAGCACTTCAGCCTAGTGACTTTGGCAGATACTGCAATACAGTAAGTAAAGGAAGTGCTGGGGGGGAAAAAAAAGAGCTTTTTGGGTTTTGTTGTTTCCACTGTAGGTTTTAATAATAGAGACCTACAAAGTCCAAGGAAATGTAAGATGTTCCACAGAATGATTTACTGGAAAATTCTCACAGAAAATATGCAAAACTCTGAAGATCCTAAATGGATTTTCTTTTTTAGGCACACATCCAAAACGACTACAGCATTAAGAACGAATCTGTAAGATTTCTAAGGAAGGGTGTTTTGGAACAAGTTACAAGAGAATGGAGGGAGAATAGAGTGGGGTTGATGCATTTACAATGAAAAATATCTCATAAATAATGAGTGCTTACTTCAGAATATGGAAATGTTTAGCTACAATGCAGTTTGGATCATATGCTTAGGAACAGATTTTTCCTTTCAGTGTGCATGCCTAGCTGCCATTTCCATTAATGGGAATTAAGTACGTGTGTCAAGAGGAGAAGTTAACTCTTAGAAATATAACTAATCTATGCTTTTTTTAAAGAATGTAAATGCCACATCAGGCATGTTCGGTATTGGCAAAACTGAGTGCTGAATATAGTATAGCAAAATCTGAGAAGGAGAAGGAGGTCTGAAGGACTGAAATTTCTGTGCTATTTAGAGTTTTTCAATTTACTGAATTTCTTCAAGGAAAAGTAAAGCCGTCTCGTTTGCAAGTGGGAAGTCCTCATTTATTAGCTATTTACTTGCAATTTCAGCAGGGGCCTACCATCTGCAACTGAGAAGTGACACTACCCTTATGAAGAAATCTTAACCTTCATCTAAAATTTTAATTCAAACTTCCCTCAGGGTCACTAAATATTAAAGTTACCAATTGTTTTTTAAAAGCAGGTCATCACTCTTTGATGCTGTCCACTCTGCATCAGCCATGGTAAAGAAACCTCAAAATTAATACAGCTGTAAACTATACAATTTTTTTTAGAAATAAAAACAGTATATGTAAACACATTTAAAATTAAATTACAGATATACTTTGGCAAAAAATAAATTCTAATTCTGGAAAAGATAAAAATTAGACAGGGGACACATTCCTGATTTTGTATCGAACACCTTGCCCAGTTCCTTTATTTTGAGTTCAGCTTGTTTTATTGTGTTTCTCTATACTGCCAATTAGATACAGGGTCTCTTTACTGTTTGTCTTAGTAGCCTTGGTCTGCACAGAAGCAGCTTGAAAAAAAATTAAATAAAACCACAATAGTTTAAAAAGAAATAAGTCACAAAAATAGAAAGCATATCCATGGATAGGATCTGTGCTTGAAATGATTTAAGAAGCTAACTGGATTTTAAATTTACAGTTTCTTATTAAGGTTCTGAACATAAAATGTTACTAAAATAGGAACCTGTTGCTCTTTTGTTTTTTTTTCCTATGTTCTTTTTTCAGCACAGTTGTTTTGCACGGAACGTACCGTCCCAACCGAAGCCCACAGCCTCACTTTACGTGCAGCGCCCCCACTCTGCCTCCATCCTGATCGGGATGATTACTTTCTGAGTGACAGGCCTGTTTACTGTCAGTGCCCATCTGATCTTCAGCCTCTCGGATGACAATGCCAACAGGAATGTTCCTCCTTGGTGTCATTTCCAATGACTGTTACAAACATGTAAATGCCTGCCACAATATACTCCACAATGAACCCAACTCATTTCATACAGATAACCAACTCCCATCAAAAGGAAATTACTCCCTTTTCCCCTGGTCCCTGTGCGGAGGAGGGGCTGGTAGAAATTGAGTCTCTTCTGAACAGGCAACCAAAGTTTTACAGCCAAACATAAGCTTCTAAGCCTAAGTATCCTAAAAAAACTACTTTGATCTATTTGTAAAAGTACGTAATAATTGTTGAGCATGATTCCAAGTTTACTGAAATTGAGATCTTTCTGCTTACCCAGGTAAGCCTGTCTGCATGGCTCTCAATATAATTCTTGCAGGTTTTATCACCGCATTCTCCTCACTTCCCCAGTAACTTTGTTTCTTTTTTTAACTCATTCGCTGAACAGGGTTAGAGTCGTCACATTTTTACTCAATATTTCTAACCCGACTTTTTCCACTATAGTCTGCTCTTACTAACCTGTGCACCGAGGACGCTGGGTTTAAAACAAATAGATCTGTTTCCACTGAGTGATGTAAAACAAGCACCATGCAATTAAAAGTGCAGGGGAATTTTGGAGTAATCCACAGCACCCAGTCATGTGTGTTTTGTGAGGGCATTCCAGCCCTCCTCTTGTGGTCATGAGGTTTGCTCTGGTGTTTGCAATCAAAATTCTCCATGCCCACAGGTACATCTACTGTCTGCTTCTCTTCACTGGAAACTGTTGCCTTTTAGTGCCATTACAATAATTTCTTACACTTTTAGCATAGGGCAACAGCCACCTTCAGCTACCCAGATCAAGCTCTTTGGCGACAGGCATCATACAAACCCATAAAGCTCAGTTCATGGTTGCCCTCCATTTTATATACTCTGTTGAATTAAAGAAAAAGTGGGGATATAAACCACTTCCAAATAATATTACCATTTTCTATTTACTTTGTACTGGAAGAGCAGTGAAGAATTGGGCCTTTTGTGAGAAATATCCTCTAACTGAGCCAGTTTAGACTGTCATTGCAATTAGATGAAGAACACAAAAAGGTAACATTCTTACATCCTGTAAATTGCTTATCTATTTTATTCCTTTTTAGTTTATATAATTTGTGTAACTGCTATCTAGTAACTGTTCCCAAAATATATATGCCAAAATGTAGTTTAAAATTCAGAACAAATTTGTAAATATATTCTTTCTGCTGTACCACACACAAGGTCCCTCCATTATGTATACATAACGATAAGATTAATACAAATTAGTGTTTATTAAATGCGCTCTAGTGATATTTAACTTGTTATACATGTCACTGGGAAGATCAAACTGTAAATTAAGCAGTATTATAATGACGTTAAATGCATCTCCATAAGGGATGGAGTTATAAAACACATTGCTATCTTATACCTTGCACACTGAAACAGCCATCAGTGAGTTTATAGTTATGTTTCATTTACAAAGTTTCAAAAGCAGTCCATGCTCATTCATTTATTTTAACAGTGCTCTGATGCACTTTTATGAGTGATTTTCCATTTTTGAGAGAAAGCAAAAGGAATGCCATTTGGTTCTGTTGAAGCAAAACGCTGAACTCCTACTGCCAACACACAGACTCCAATTCAGCCACTATTACAGAGAAATAAATGCCTAAAGTATGGTATAAACCAGACCAATGGCTTGTTGTTACTGTTATTTCTATGGAAGCTTAACTCTTGCTTCTCATCTCTCATTACATAGGACAGGTAGAGGCCAGAAACATTGCCAGGGTAGGATTCTGAAGGCCCCTGGGATTGCTTCTGCATCTTGTATGGGGAAAAACAGAGAAAATACTGCTACAGTATCCTGAAGCATACATATGGGAAAATCAGAATATCTGGGGACACTCTTCAAGAGCCTAATGCAATCCAGGTACAGGGTTGACAACCTTCTTTTACCAATTAGCCTGTAAGCATGACAGGCCTTCAACAGTTGCCATTGAGGTATATTCAGAGTATAAAAGAATCTGAAAGGAGATATAAAGAAACCACAGCCAAAAGATATTAAAAAGAAAAAGAGAGAGAGAGACCACTGGATTCAGACAAACATTCAGTAAGATTAAAATACAAAGAAGTTTCACAGGAACGTTTATCAAAGAAAATTTATGTCATAAATTTTCCTCTGACTGGAGAAGATCCAAAGCTGAGTGTCTCTTCTCTTGCCATATAACATTGTACTGAATCCAGACTGCACATTTGGTCACCCACTTTTCCACTTAAATAACACTATTTCTGGTGTGCCTTTTGTCTTGTTTTACAAAGTTTAATTTATCTTTCTTTGTTCATGCATTTTCCTTTTGTCATTATTTCAGAGTTGTGTAAAAGTAATTAGTGACACAATGCCAAGGACTGAACCTCACAAGCAACCTAAATACTTTGATTCACGGAGAACAGTCCATAATTTACAAAGTGCCTGACCCCTGTCCAATTAATAAAATAAAATGAATTAGATAACTTCTGCATGTTAACAGCCTGAGACATATGGAGAAAAATATCAAGATGTGGAAACAGTGAACGTCACCACATCGGATATCAGAGGTAGTCTTTTGACACTTTTCCATGAAACAAAATCACATTCGTACATACCTTTTTAGCATTTGACCTCACATGATCAATCCTGTCAACCATCTCTCTTGGTATTTGCATGTAGCCACTGCCCTTTCTTGAGAACAATGTGGTTCAACATTTGGGCAGAGCTTTCACATGTGAGAATGTCACAGGTGAAACTTGTTTTCTAATGAATTCTGAGCTAGCAATAGAATGGCAGCAGGTGTCTCCAGAAGTGCAAATTGAGTGTAAAATAAAAGGAGACAGAAACACCTATCTTTTTTGTTTTAACTGTTCTTTTCTTCTGTGTTGGTATTTTTTGTTGTGGGTTTGGTTTTGGTGTTTTGTTGTTATTGTTGGATTTTTTTGGTTTGGTTTGTTTGATTGGGTGGGGTTTTGTTTATTGTTTTTCAACTTGCCATAAATTTCTCAGAGGGATCCCAATGCTGTAGTCAATATTCAAACCTGCCATACACAGCCAGGACAGGCCTTTGGCACAAAAGCAACCACACACAGCTTGTGACCACAATCTCTTAAAAGATCACAGGTTTTAGAGTGATTTGTGGGCTGTGACACAAAGGGCCACTAAAAAAATGCCCATGTTGTTACTGGGGATTTGTTTAAGTATATAAAATAATGTACATCATTGAATGAAAGCAAATTTTCTTTTGATAGTTTGAAAACTCACAGCAGAATTTAAGTGAGAGCTCTGCCTCAAACACAGAAACTACAGCCTGCTTCAAAACAAGAGACAATTTTATGCTAAATTATTTCTTAGATGTTTCAAAGCTCACCTAGATGTTTTAAGGCTCAGACTGCACAAGTGTTCAATAATGAGAGGGAAGTTTATTTCTGTTCATCATCTCCTGCTGAATGCTTTAACTCTGGCATATACATCACTTCACAAAACATTGGTCTAGGTATAAAGAGGCTTAAAATACAAATTAAATCAATTTTTATAAGACAGAAAAAAAAGGCAAGCACACTACCATGTTCAATACCATGAAGTACCAACCAGGACACACCATGATGCCACAACATCCCTCTAAGGACCACAGCTGACCGGTGCAGGTCCAGGCACCCCTGGCTAGAGCTCATGGCTACACAGGCCAAGCTACATAGATAGAGCATGATGTGTTACAGAACTTCACCTGTTAGAGGTGTGGTCTGCAAAGACAGGGGGACAGCCATTTTTTAATGGCTAATTCCTAAATCTTGTCTTTATACAACAATGCAGAGAAAAACATGCAAGTCTCTTATTTTATTTCTCTGATAGGGGAATACTCTGGGAATCTGGACCAAAAGTAAATTACAAGTTGCATAAAAGACTGTTTACTATTTTGTATTTGCTTGTTTAGTTGACTGAATGATTTGTTGTTCTTGTAGTAAATGAAAGTGAAAAGGAGCAACCAATCTTCTTTTCTCTTATTGAATAAACTTCTGGTTTTATTACTTATTTCTCTAAACAGTCTCTTAGCTTTTTCCTCATCTAGAAGTCAGTCTATTCAAGATCAAAATTTCCACTGCTTCTCTTTGAATTTGTTCTGTTTCTGCTACATACATTCTTCAAGTAGCCTAACCCATAAAGAACTTGGTATTACAGGAAAGGGCTTGCTACTGACATATGCCACTCTGGTATTCTCAACATTATTTCTTACGCCGTTTTTCAACAACTGGATCTCATCTTTGTACCATTCCACCCACTTTGAAACATAGGTCGTCTTCCCTTCCACTCCCAAGTGGTCAGAGTTACACTAGAAAAGAGCAGTGAGCATTGTCACATCCATTTTTCTGCTTGATGTGCAATACTCTGCATTTGTCAACATCACACTTGGGTGTTGCCCAAGTGTGCCCAACCTGCCCATCTTCCTGCATGGAGTCCTCTACTATCTTCTCCAGCCCTGACTTGAATGACTCTTCCTCAGAAGTAAATGTTTCTGTACAATTGGTCATGGTCATTTTCAATTCATTTATATATATATAATGTGAAACACCACCTACAACTCTCAGACTTTTGTTATCCCTGTCGTAGTTTTCCTACATCAAATACTGATAATATAATTCTAGTTTTGTCTTCTGTCCCTCATAGGACTATCTAATTCTTGAAAGTAGTCCTATCCTACAACCGTTTTTCTGATAGCCCCTTGTGAAGGTTGTTTTTCAAGAATTTTCTTTAAAGGGTGGAAAAAAACCCCTAATGATCGTCTTTTACTGTTTGTTGACAAGCTCAAGGAATTATCATTAGACATCACTTTTCTTTACAAAAGCTATACTGATGGATAGCTAGAGTATCACAATACTCATCTATATGCCTCCTAATTTTATTTTTTATTACTATTTCAACCAATTTATCAAGTAAGGAAAGAAAATTCATTAAACTAATTCTCAGCATCAATTCTACTGTTCAATTAAAGAGAAGCAGAAGAAATTGCTTTTTCCAACCTTACAGGTTAGAAGCCAATATTAAAGGAAAGACTACATGTTAAATTATCAGCACTATTTGAGCTCACCATCAATTTCCAGTAACACATTCTGATATGTCTAACTTTACCTGGTACTCTGTTGCTCTTCATTTGATGAGTTTAGCACCTTTTTCTTCACTTTTTTCTTTGACAGTAGCTAATCCTTAATATTGCAAAAGAATGGCTATATGTTAGATTTCCCTCTGTGATAGAATATGGCAAGGGAATATTTTTTCTCAGCAAACCCAAGATTCTCCTTACGAATTATTTTGTGTTTCAATACTAAGGAAAAAAAAATCTTTAACTATTATTCTGTGTTACAGTACTGAGGGAAAAATTATTTATGAACTTGATGTGGACAGTTTTTTAGAAAATATCTGAATTTACTCCCTGCAATTTCTGCAGACCAATCCATCCTCAAGACATTGTGCTTGTTTTGGACAGGATTCTCTTGCATTTCTAGCAATAATCATGACATCCTCCAGTTTTAAGCCATACCTATTCCAAGAGCACACTGCCTTTCCTAATACTTTATGCTGGGTGGTGCAAATCAAGTCTTCACACAACTTGGATCCAAGTCCATCCCTTATACTCAGTAAGCCCTCAGGAGTCAATAAACCTTCACCATACAGTGATTTACCAAGGGAGTCTATAAAATTAGAGCCTGTCTTTGTCAAGGAGGTATGAAATGGCACCGGCTCTCTAAAGCTGAGGGAACTATAGCTTCCTACATCAGGCAACTAGGCAAGGGATTGTGCAAGATTAAGCCACCATGTAAGAGTTTCTTGATAGTCTCTGCATATGGTTGGACTAGCTCATATAAGGAGAAATACAGCATTTTTTAGTAATGATCCAATGACCTGCATTTACAAATATGATTGTAGAGTTTTGTGGGACTACTCTGTAATGCTTGCACTATTTTCGTTGGTGGGAGAGAAAGCATGTGAAACCAGGATGAAAACTTCAATATTAACCAGAACCTGACAAGTTTAGGGTTTTTTTCTTTTAGAAATTACATATTTTTAAAAAACCCTAGAAAACACTTCCTTGCATTAGAATTTTAGTTGAGAACACTGCTTTCATTATTGGTAAATATACACAGTCTCCCTGCCACTGTGTCTGACATCATACAGCACCGGTAACATGATCTATCCCTAAAATACAGGATATTCAATGAAAAATTGCTAGTACTGTATTTTTAAAGGTTGTTACACACAAAATCTGTGCACAGCAATGATTGTTCATATGTGAATATTCAGTTATTAATATAACACAGTGAGTATACTACATGGGCAGGACTACAGTGAGCAAACCTCTTGGAAACAATCTGTTGGGCTATTCTGATTTGCAGTTTAATGAACACTAGGAATAATAGAAAGGAGACTGATCCCCACCTGCATGGACAATACAAAGGCAACAAACCCATTACATATGCTTAACTGTATCTCACATCATGTGGACAGTGAACCCCTTGCATCATTGTTGCATTAGCCTGACTGAACATAGTCACTATTTGCATAAACCCGGAGCACCTGTCTAGAATTTTCAGATATTCAGCATTGGCTGCTGAAGAGTCAGATGTCACTAAGCCATTTCTGGCTGTCCAGAAATCTCATAAATCACTGCACAAAGAAACGAGGCTGTAGATGATCACTGAAAGCCATAGCACATTGCCCAATTCTTTACAGTTTGCATTTCTAGAGAAGCTTTTAAACTTACCACATTCACCGAGTTAGTTACAATACAGAGGAGGATCCCTGTAAGTAACATGTGCAGGTCTTGTGGCATCATTCTAAACTGGAAGCTGACACTGACCATTTTAATTCCTATACCAGTGAGTAAAAATTTCCTCACATTTAGACTACGGACAACTCTTATTTCTGGTGATCTAAAATACAGGCATAATATTTGAGGTAATCTCCCTAACAGTGTGACCATACTCCTTGTACTGATGCCTTTATTCACAGGTAACCACATTAAACATCATTGTTTTCTCAGTGTTTAAATACACAGAGCTGAATGAAGTGTTCACAGAAAGCATTCAGTTTGGGTACTATGATCCATTTCAAACATCACAAAATACAAACCTAATAAAAATCATTAAAAGATAAACGTGAAGTGCCTTTACGAATATAAAGAATCTATAAAGCCGTCACTAGGTGGGTCCATAGCGATGGGTTAGGCTTACAGAGATGCTACATGCAAAACATTAATGCTTAAAACAGATGCAATATAGACCCAAAGAGAGGCTGGAAACAGGAAAGCAAAGTGGGAGAGATTCTTTCCTCCAGCTACAGAGCCAGCAGGCCTGGAAACTGAGGGGCTGTATTTTGCACTGGCTGCCCATCTTTGTAGATGTTTTCATTAGGAAGAGTACAATTCAAATTACAACTGAAGTTACTCATCTTCTCTAGTAAGCAGGTCCACGCGCTCACAGAAAAGTAATAATTCTTTGTGTAGGAGTAAGGTTGAGGATGAAGGAAGGTATTTTTACAGATCCAAATCTCTGCATCTTCAAGCCAAAGAAGGAATGGTCCTAATTCATCCTTGACAGTATTTCTTTGGGGCAGTGAGTGGAAAGGAAAGTGTTACTTCTTAAATTACTTTCCTCTTCAACTGCCATAAGAGTAGGGTGTGGGTTCCAGGCAGAAAACTCATTATTTTTGGTCTGGTCACATTGATTCAGATCTAGACAGACTTTAACCAAGTAGGAAACTGTGTCAGTGTGGCCACCATGACAGCAAGGAAGAAATAACAGGTATTTTCTCATTTCTGCTAAGCAGAAGCTCCTATCAGAATACAAAGATGATGGAAAACGTGGGTGGATTATTTGGTTCCAGCTGACTCCACATCACACAGTATGTAAATGCCATGATCTTTGACAGGTTCGTATTAGCAAAAATCAAGCAAAAGATTATGTGAAAGCTTCCCATTCCATTATCAAATAATTTGGGGGAGGGAGAAGGATGGGAGACTAGTAGTTTTTCCTTCTAAGCTCTCAGGAACTGTCTATTTTTATGACCCTTTTAGCACTGAAAGCATTGTCTGAAATAAAGACTAATCTCAAAGGATGTGAAAGCAAACCTATCGTTAGACTATTCAGCAAATGTAAAGCAGGAAGAAATGAACATTTCTCATCTGGTAGAGCTGCTAAACAGTAGGTCTAACTTATTGACTAGCACTATGTGCCAGAGTCTGGAGGGCACCACCAGCCCTGACAGGCCCTACCCATCCCCAGGACTCCCCCCACCCTACACATGGCCTGGGACCCCACTTCCCAGTGCCCCACAGCTGCCCTGCTCCTAGCTGGGGAGGCAGGACAGGCCCTGGCTGCCAGGTCCTTCCCTGCTGGCCTGGGGGGAGCTCCCATGGCTCCCGGTCCCCAGGGAGCTGTCAGTCCCTGTTGGCACCCTGACGATAGACCCTGCATTGTCAACCACCCGTAACATAACCCATAACCTAATGTCAGTAACAAAACCTACTCAATAACCTGCAATACCTCAATGAAATTTTAAAAATCAACACTCCTAGTTACACACATAAGTTGTCTATATATTGTATAGAATTAGATGCCTTAAATACTAGACAAAGACCAGTCTATGGCAGTGCGACAGGAGATCAATGGACAACATGTACACGGACTAATATAATCCAAGCATTGCCGTTTATTGCCCGAAGCTCACTCATTATATACCCACCAGCGCTAACCACGCGCGGGAAGCACAACTCTGATTGGTAACAACCTCTGCCAGGCGCTAAGCAACATCTCTTGATTGGCCAGGCACTGCTCTCAAAGCGCCTCCCTTGGTTCCACCTTCTGCCTCCATTTTCTTGCTGCTTCACTCCCGTGTCACGTGCCGCACGTGGCTGTCCCCATGTGTCCTTGTTTACGTCTTCCCTGTAACCGTCCTTGTGCGTCCTTGTTTACGTATTCCCTGTAGCCATCCTTACTGGCGCCGCCAAGTCTGGGTTTGCTCACATGCCCATTCTTATGAAGATACCTCTCCACATGGCAGTCCATAAGGAAGAAGTGGGGATAGTATTTAAATAACATCCCCCGACTGGTGTTTGAATTCACTGCTACTGAGAAACCACTCCTTGCCCTTGGGTCCCACAATTCAACCATATCTTCTACCTTTGGATCTTCCCAGGCTATTGCTTTCAGGAGGACAAAAGGGACCACTCAGTTCCTCTGAACACTGCCAGAGGAGGAAGAAGAGAGGGCAGTGCCTATAGCTTTCCATGCCCCACACACCTAACAGTTCAATGTAAGAATGACTGACTTCATCAGGGAAATGGAGAAGATGGGGCCAGCCCTCCTCCGCCTGAGAGCTATAAACTCACGGCCTGCTGTTCTAAAGACTTGTTTCAATGACCAGGCACTAAAACTGCAACTATCAACCAGTCAAACAGTAATCCCCTCTAAAAGCTGCTACAAGATGCAGAAAACTCACTTTCATAGAAAAGCTAAGCAGCATGATGACAACCTGATAGGCAGGTAAGGTACACAACTGAGAAGATAGTCCTCCAGCTTCCAGATTCTCTTCTATGGCCTCTGATTTCATTTTACATTAAATGGCCATGGATGAAGTATGAAAATTGTTTCATTACTGAATTCATTAAGCTAGGAGGGAAATCTCTTTCTGCAGCCAAATTAGTCTTTTATTCTTTCCGGCCAGTTTGAACAATTTCATTAAAAGCATTACAGATGTCAGCCAATCCCAGACTCGTCTACATTCTGGTCATTGGGCCACTCTCCTCAAAAGGGAGAAACACACATCCAACTCACATTCGGCAAGAGGATAGCTTAACCCCCACAAAGCAGTATTTAATTCGTAGATCTGAAGAGATCTCTGAGGAAGTGTTACACTGTTCATTTCTACCAAGACAGCAACACTTCTGAGTCCACTTTAAGTTAAGGATCTCATGCAATTGGGAAGTTTCAGTACAATCAGGGTAGACAGAAGCTAAGAAGAGGTTCTTGGGATCACAAGATTTCATTTAGGCACTTGGGCTCTGTCACTGTTCACTTTAAACACTTGCAGATCTGAGCCTAAGTACAGATCTGAGCCTAAGTGCAGCTCCAATTACAAGATATTCCTTATGTAAAGAAATGGATGCGTTTGGAATAAAACTCCCAGACAGGAAACAGGCTGGAAATAAACTCAAGAGTTTGAACCTGGTATTCAGCAATCCCTTGGAATTAGTATATTTGTTTCCTAAAAATACACATTTGCTACAACTTGAATATCTGCTCAAAGCCATTCAAACATTTAAGGAGTGGCAACAGTTAATTATTGGTAAGTACTACTGTCAAACCACACTAAGATCTATGCAGAACTTGTCACATGGTTTTTCCAGTACAGTCAAACAACGCACTCAGCCAAGACAACATAAGATAGCAGCACTATGGTATGAACTAAGTACTATTATATCATCACGACACTCTCTCAAATGAACACTTTAAAGACACTTAGTAATTTCCAAGCAATTTCAACTATAAAATTAACCCTTTTTTGATTTCAACATGCATCACCAAATATATATATATATACACACCACATAATCTCTAGATACAGAACCTGTAACTGCGGTAAAGATGAGCTGCCTAATAGTTTGAACAGGTGATCGTAGGGTAGGAATTTGCGAATTTATAATGCCAGTGCTGACCCAGCTTTTTTCAGATCTTTAAGGTCTTCTCAACTCTAGCACTAAGTATCCCAACTCTAAAGAAGCTAGTATCTATTTTATTGGGCTTCCAAGAGAATCAGCTAGTTAATGTTTTTTTCACAGCACTTTCAAAATATAGAGTATTGCATAAGTGCAAGGAAATGCTAAAAGAACTGTCAATGGATCTGGAATTTTCTTTTGGTGAAACAGTTGTCTCAACAGCCACAATTTCTCTTATTGATAGACAGTGATTGAATCACTGCTAGTATGCTATTAACTTCTCTGAGAGATGGCAAGGATTTGTGGAAACCAAGAAAAAACTTCAGAACAGAGGCTGATCTCAGTGAGGCAACTTCCTCTGGAGTCCTCTCATCATTCATCTGTTACTAAAAAGTGGATGGTGCAGAGGGATGGAATACTACTTAATGGATGACCTAGAAGTGTTGTGAACATTAATTTGAGGAAAACTCAATGTTTACTCATACTTAGTTTGCATTCTTTTGGATTTATGGCTGTTCTGAAGAGATGAGGCTAACAGTGGTGGCCATTGTAACTGATATGCTGTTTGGTGTGGTATTTGGATTTCAGACAACAGAAGATTTTGCTTTATATGTATGTCAAGTATCCAAGATCTTGAGTAATGTTGATAAACCAGAAAAACCTTTGTTGCAAATCTGATACATTTCACATCAATAATGCTGAAAAAAAGCCTCTAAAGTCATATTGCATACTATTTACTTCCGATTAAGCCTGAAAAGAGAAAAGCAGGGAAGAAGGCAAAAAGACCAGCAAAACTCAGAACTTTAAGTTCTTCAACAAGGTTCTGTTCAAACAGCAGTTTAAAGTCTAGTCTGGTTCTTATTTTATCCTGAGTTGGCTTATCCATCCACCATAAGGACTTCTTTAATTCCTGTAAAACAACTGTGTGTTCAGGAGAATGTCTATTCTGAAAATGTTTCTATTCATAAAAATGGTATTGCTGAAATCTAGCTCTCCAGTATGTTTGCAACTCAATGTGAGATTTACTGGCTGACAGATAAAAGATGTCTTTTTCAAGAACCAGTCCTGAACACTCAGTAAGGGATCATAAAATCAATCTGGTTACCTAGTGGCTTATCCAGCAACAATAGGAATAGACAATTTGTTCACTGTCAACACGTGGACAACTCTATTGCCTTTGCTGCCTTCAGTAAGGCTGTACAGCCTTGCAGAAGAGCCACATTCAGATGCCTGTTCCTGATGCAGAAAACAAAGGAAGTTTCATACCACTGTTCTCTGAAGCTGCCACTCATACAGTGTGGAGCAGGGGTCGGCAACCTTCCAACAGTGATGTGCCAGATTGTAATTTTCTTTCCCAAATTAGAGTTTAAGAATGCTGGCAGGAACTTTGCAGGAGCCAACAGACGCTGCCTCTCAAAGAGGCAACATGCTGCCAATCAGCTGATTGGCAGTATCTCGCCTCTGTGTGAGGCAGGGGCTCTGGGCTCCTGGGGAATTAGGATCTTGGTAGGAGCCAGTTCCTCTCAGAGATACCTCATGCACTGGCTTTCGTATGTGCCATTCTAAATATGCCATGAGTATTGATGCCATGAGTGGCCAGCTCCCAGGGCACCCTAAAAATGTGTCCAGAATTCAAAGCCATGTCCCAACTTGGGCACCAATTTTAGCACAGAGGCAAAGGACCAAAAGAAAATAGCATTTAACATGCCCTGAAGCTTGCAAAGTCATGGGAAATAACGAAAACTTCCTCAGTCACACAAGTTTATTTGTAACTTTGAGTTTCTGAGCAGGCACATGTGGGCAATTCCAGTGCCCAAACACACACTTCAGAGAAAAATTCACTTAGAATAATTACATGTGCCTTTGCACTTGCTTAAAATTCACATACCTCTTTCACTTTCAGGACTCAACAAACATTTTCAATTAGTAGTAAATACACATAAATGCAACACACTGATTAGGGTAGAATAGGTAACTGCAAGCAACTCCACACATTTAAAAATGAAAAATGCTTGAGAAAACAAACAGTAATTTTCTGTGTTTTTTGGCAAGACAGTTATCTGAGCTTAACTAAGGCACAAAGACTATCATCTCCACTTTTTGTTTCAGAAACTGTTAAAGGGAGCAAGAGCCTTCCCACCTCTTTCAGTGTTTGAGTGAGTAGCTGTCATGTTTTGAAGGCACACAAATTGTGCGTTTAACCAGTGGCATTGCCGTCAGCTACAGTGAAAGGATACAAGTGTGGAACCATACTGTCCTCAATTCTACACTTCCCAGCCAACCTGAGTCATGATGCAATTGATAGAGCTGCCACCGTGTCCTCTTCAAGGTTTTTAAGAGCAGTGTTGACTACTTTCCATCTTCCTACTTCCTTTTCCATGTGGGCTGTAGTTCACAATCTTCCTCTAAGAATAGCAGTGGCTTTAATTTCTGTGCCACTGGCAGTACTTCACTGGCTTTTGTTCAGTAAATAGTCTAATTCTGCTGAGTTGGTAGCAGCTGAGATTGTTAGTGATATATTGTCCTAGCATTAAACACTGTCACCTGGCAGGATGATTGACTGGAGTCTGAATCTTGGCAGAACAGTGTTTTGCAGTTAGTTTGGCATTTCTTTATTAAGTTCAGGTTAGATTCACTTAAGGAATGCACTTGCCAGCTATGCCATGTTTT
Organism: Brachypteracias leptosomus; assembly: GCA_013401335.1. Classification (NCBI taxonomy): domain Eukaryota; kingdom Metazoa; phylum Chordata; class Aves; order Coraciiformes; family Brachypteraciidae; genus Brachypteracias; species Brachypteracias leptosomus. The sequence goes on from VYZX01022726.1 coordinate 38,254, forward strand.
CAACTTTATATCCATCATGATGATTAATGGTCTATTTACAAAGATATCCGTAATGAAATTCTTACCTTCTTTTCCCAGACCAACATAAAACACACCTATCATTGTATTCTGTTGAAGCAAGCTAAATTCCATCAGAAACATTTTCAGACATCAGCACAGGATCTTTCCATACTCTGCACTTCTAAACATGAGTGCGTATTTTTAGGACCTGACATTGTTCAAAAAAATTACACATTATACAAAACCACTCTTCACTTCTTTGCTTCCCCCCCACCCCGCTGCTCTTTTTTTTTTGCCTCTATGTTCCTCTAATTCAGTGAGCTGTCTAGGGATACATGAAATTTTGAGCACCTGCCTCTATGTTTATGCAATTCTCAGAACAGAACTATTATAATGGTAGTGCCTAGGAACCTCAGCCATCAGTGGATGGTAGCTGCTACATAAACACAGAGAAAATCATAGTTCTTGCCCCAGGCATTCTGCAAGTTATGAAACAAGAGGCAGCACTTAGACTGCAGCAGTATGGAAGCAATGAAATACATTTGCTCAAGATTATTATGCAGTGGTCTCACAGAGACCTATCAAGCTTTTTTAGATATTAAGACAAACTACCAGTTCAGCCAGTTTCAACAGCTTCATGCACGTCATTGTCAAGCTTTGCAGACTACCATTGTTTCGTGGTTTATTGCTTAAGAATGCCTCAACTGTACCATTTCACCTTCTGCAGTAATGGACTTCCATCCAGGACTGTCACTGCTACTTTGAAAGTTGAGAGTACAGACTGAAAGACACAGCTGTGCTATGAAGCAGTTATGAAGTAAAGTTATTAATCCCTACAAGCATATAAATCACCATCTCCAAATGCTGTACAGTTTCTTTAGTATATTTTACTCCCCTGAAATAGGAATTTCTCTTGCTCAACCTCCCTTATGATATCCATAGATTTTTTTTTTCTTAAGTACATAAGGTTTCAAAAATTCTCAAAAATGCCTTAAAATGTAACTAGAAGATCACTCTATAGTATTCAAAACTGCTTACAGAAGTAGTGCTTAAGGACCTTCTAAAATCCCCATTGACACTTCGATGAAACTCACAGTGCCTAAATATCTTAGGCACTGACCCATCATGCTACAAAATTTGCTCAAAGCTTCCTCCTCTTCCCACACACAGCTCATTGCTCTACAACAATAATAAATCCTTTCTTCCTGGGTTAGATGTGGTGGCAGACAAGTTTTCCCTTTAAGTATTTAATTAATCTTATTGCCAAAGTATTCTTCTTGAAACCTTGATAAAAAGCCACTTAGCACTCAGAATTAAAATTTATAGGAAAAAAAGCTCAGATGGGATTTGTCTCACCTAACATTACACATCTTCAGCATAGCTGTTAATGTCTGAGCTAGGCTCCATTCGCAGTTAGCAGGAAGAAGAAGGGCCTCACAGGACAGAATTCATTTGACCCATTTTAAATAATTACTAAAGGACTTGGTGAGTTGCCTCCCAGAAGTGTCTGTATCTCTGCTTTGACCAGAAAGGAAGAACAGATACCTAACTTCAGCACAGTATCTGCTCTGAAGACAGCTGAGGTTAGGTGAGATGGATTGCAAAATTGTGTCTGGAGGTTAAACCAGGATGTTGACAGTCCAGATTTATGAATTCCTTCCTTTCTGTCACTGACTCCAAACATAACCACCAGCAAATCATTTAACTTCTCAATGTTTCAGTTTATGTTGCTATAAAAAAGGTATATTGTAGTGCTATTACATTCTAGATAGGCTGCACAGTCATAGAGAGGAAAAACAAGCTCTTGAAAGTATCTTGAGAACCTCAGAGGGAATATATTAAATATATGCAAACCATATTAAAGAGACTACTAAAGAGTGGGGAAAACAACAGACAAGACTTGGAGCAAGGAATAAAAGAGATTAAATTCCACTCGCTGCACATAAATGTTGTGAATAGTCTATCTTACAAATGTTTAGCATGTTGCACATGCTCTGGAGATCTAATATTTCAAGGTGGATTTTGTCCACACCATGAGGAGAAGCAAAGAACTTGTTTAAATTGTCATCTAGAGTTATGGAGCGTACGTGAGAGAGGAGAGGTTATTGTGCTGCTAAGCCTTGCAACAGTGTAAATGAAGGTCTTGTTGCAGGGTGCTAATCTTCTCAGAATTCTTATTAAAAATGGATGACAGCATGTACTTCCAAACAGCCAGGGCTCCATTTTTTGATTTACTAAGCTTATGAGCATTGCTCCCAGTGCATTTTTGCAAGCTTTTTAGAAAAATGAAAGGGAAAAAATTTGAGGGTTAAGATAGCCATTTGCATGGATGACTTTTTTCCATTTTTCCAACCTAAGAAAGTCTAAAGGAGACACATGTTTAAGCTGTTAGCTAGAATAACACAGTAAATTTTGTTTCTGGACTTGGCACTCTCCCAGTCTGTGTCTGGAAGCAAATGGTTAACGCTCTACACACAGCCAGAGGTGCTGTAAAGGAGGGAGGAATTGAGCACCTGAGGTGATTATAGCTGAAAACATGACTCTAATGTAGGGAAATAATTCATATTTAAATAATTGATTATTATCTACAAAGTTATCATTATAATCATGTTTATAATGAATGCATGTTTTACCAATTTGAAATAACTAAGTATTCTAATCTTAGCAAGCTTAAAGAAAGTCTGTTAATGAGATAAGAATATTTTCCTTTCTGCATATGTATTAACTGTTCTTTTTTTTTTTTAGTTCAGAAAAGATGCTTGCAAATTCACCAGTGTGAGTGCAGGTAGTATCAGGAGGGAATGGTGCTGGGAAAAGTCTAGATAGCTGTAGGTTTTAAGTTGTGCCTGCTGCTTAAAATTGAATTTCCTTCAGCGGCCTTTCCATTCAGTTCAATGATGTCTTCACTTCTCACTTCATTGGTGGCTGAGCCAAATCCCACTCTAGAATCTCTCTGAAGCATTTTCAACTCAAGGCTGTGGGACACAGAGCATCCTTATTTCAGTGGGAACTGAGGATGTTCTTACAGGAGCACATTGTCAGAGTTTCCTCAGTGGTATTTATTTTTCATTCTTTCCAGGCACAGTACAACCTTTCATTTCAAATGAAGCCTGTACTATAAATATCAACACCGTAGTCAATTAGAAACCTATGCTCATACTGTGTTAGGTGTTAACTTCCACCGAAATCAATGGAATTTAGGAATTTAAATCTCTTTAAGGATTGGGGATTTAGTCTAATATAATGAATTCTAAAGGTATTATACTTTGAAACCAACTGGTGGATACACTCACCAGAGAATATTCCTGCTTACTTTACAAGCAAGGCCTCACACATTCTACATTTTACCTAGGGTTGGTGAATCACCAACAGTGTAGCAACATCATCTATAAATTTATGGTGAACAGTTCGACACATGACAGGCAGCCAACTTCCTCATATTCAAATCTCACAGTTGTGGTTATCTGATAGATTCAAATTCAACATATTTGGCTTGGAAAGGTGAAAGACTGACAACAGGTATTTTCCAGGATGCATATTCAGGGGCCCTTCATCTGCTTCTTCTGTACATTGAGCCTGTAACCAGGGCTAAACCATAGCAGTTGCTCTACCACCTGATGACCCCTCCCC
>VYZX01022728.1:7942-25188 GCA_013401335.1 Brachypteracias leptosomus
CCGGCCCCGCCACCAACAAAGGCGGCGCCCGCCGCCCCCGCCGCCATCTTGGGCCCGGGCGAGGCGGTGCCGCCGGCCCCGGGGCTGAGACCGGCGGCGGGAGAGGGAGGGAGAGGGGGAGACGACACGGGAGGGGACACACCGGGGGCACCGAGGGGAGACCCGAGGGGGGAATCCGGGACGGTGCCCGGGAGCAGCGCAGCATCCCCTGCCCACGCTTGGGCCTGCACCCAGCTCCTCCGCCACACCTATGTAAAAATGTTATCTATTTATTCTCCTTTTCTCGACCCATTTCTCCTTAGATTGACTCCCCAGGACGAGGAGGGAGCAGCGAGGGAGCCAGCTCTCATGCCAGCAGGTGTTTTGCTGCAGGCTTCGCCTCCATGACCTCCCTGCAGCTCCATTCCACCAAACCCAGCGGAACAGGGCAGAAACAGCCCATTTTTCACCAAATTCATTGGACTCCCGGGGAGCACAGACACGGAGCCTGTGCTGTGGCTTGGATAATAGTCAGAAAGACCAGGAGCATTGGCTAAGACAACGCTCAACGAGGTTGGGTTTGTAATCCCGGTCTGCAAAGTAATGCAAGAAAACCACAGAAATTGTAACTATTGATGCATTTTCCCCTCTCACACCCCCATCCACCTGCAGGAGTGAGCACCAGGAGTTCCCACAGGCCCCAGTGACAGCACTGGAACAGAAGTCAGTGGGCAGCTGTTTTTTTGAAGCACATTTGAGGCTGGAATCTGCTGAGAACAAGATGGGAGGTTGAGGCACGTCCTCAGTTAAAGGCAGGTTCCATCCCCAGGTTCCTACAGTTTGATCTTAAGAGATCTTGACGTCATTCTCAGAAGAGACAAGGATAAAGTCCTCCTTCAATTTCAGGCTCTTGGGCTGGATCATCTCAGATCCCAAACCCTTTAGTTCCCAAAGAACCAGGGGCCTGCTGACAACACTGGTTATTTTAAGCCATCGCAGCCAGTTCATTTTTAGCTGTCACATTTTGGCCTCATCCAAAAGCTTTTTCTGTCCTTATCCTCATCTTTCATATTTCCTCCAGTTGTCTGAGGAAGCACCAAACCCCTGCCCAAGCTGAAGATGAACAAGCAAACAGCTTTCATTTATTCATTTGCAACTCTAGAATCACAAGAGCCTGTTGACTCCCTGTTCTCTCTAGACAATGCCATATAATTTCCAATAACAATAAGAATACACCTGTGGTGAGTATCTCCCCATGCCTTGGACAGCCTCTGGAAGCAGGTCCCCTCCACCCAGCACCACTGGAGGGGTTGTCCCTGTGTCCTCCTCCCTGTCCCCCCATCCTGGCGCATCAGAAATAACGGTTGTGGCAATGAGCTCCACAGGTTACACATTGTGTACAAGTTTTAATTAAAAGTTAAATAATTTAAGACATTTGTTTACAGGCAGCAGTATCAGTTGCTCACTCTGTACATTGCATTTATTAGACATCAACAAGGAAAAACAACATTTGGCACAAGAATGCCAATTTTTTTTTTATTATTATTATTTTTTGGACACATGAACACAAAATATCCCTGCAGGCTAAAAAAAAAGAAAAAAAAAGAAAAATACATTGCAAGTTGTACACGACCAGCATCTTACCGCAACATGGGGCTGCTAACCCACCCAGGACAGTTTAGAAAGAGTACCTCGTATTGCTATAGACATACATCCAGTCCAAATTTAATAAAATACAACTTTAAACATTACAAGTCTAACAATATAGAAACCAAAAAATTACATCATAAGTCAAAATGAACAAATGCAAACATTTTACACTGAAGTTATCAGCCTCTAGACATAGAAATATGAAAATGTCAATAGCAAGGAATAAGAAAAAATCTGTTAAGTGATATCACAAGATCTTTCCTCCAACACCCAGGGGAAAAAACCTGGTGGCTGGAGCAGTATTGATACAATGCCCTCCACACCCCGCCTTCCAAAAATGAAAGCAGAGCTACTCCCTTGCTATTGAGCAAGAAAAATCCTACAGCACATCCACGAAGGAGGGTTGGGGGGTCGGTCTGGGTCGAATGCTGGCTCTGAACAAGGAGGGGCCCTGCCCCGGGCTGGGGGCAGAGCTGTTGGTGGAGGTTTGGTGGCTCCAACGCTGGGTGAAGCCACCTCGATGCCCTGTGGATGCAGCTACAGGCACGACACTGCACGGTGGTGCTCACAACACAAATGGTTGATACAGGCTCGCTACAACTGCCAGAGCTTGTTCAGAATTCAGCTGTTCACTAAGCAAGCTTTGAAAATGGGGACTCGGCCCTTTTTTGATCAACCATCCCCCTTCCCCAGCTCTTTAAACTTTGCTACATTTAAAAATCTTTCACACCACATAGCTAAACAGTGGCCAACAGGCTTTATTTATTAAAAACAAAAAAAAAAGAAGAAAAAAAACCCAAAACACCCTAAGAACTACATCTACAGAATGCACATCTTCCCATTGATTGACACATGCATAACGGTTCAGTCAGGCCCAAGGGGTTGATCCAGACTGTCAAGCCCAGCCTTGGACTTGGACTCAGACCTGGGTGGGACAGCACTGCTGGAACGTGGATCTCATCAGCAGCACACAAGGGTCCTGAACTTCTCAGCGTTCTTCTCCCCAAGCCCAAGGCTGAGTGAAGGTCCTTGCCCGGCGTCCTGGGGCCGGCCGGGCTCCCACAATCCGCGTGGTCTGGGGTTAAATGTTCAGTCCAGTCACAGGCAAACAAAGGAGAGGCTCTCACTTCACTCAGAACTAGGAGTGCTTGGCACTGGACAGCTAACTGGTGATAAAATGAAGTATTTCTTATGCACCCTTGGTTCAACCAGTCACATTCTCGCCTAGTGCACAAACTCCAAATAGTGATCTTGGATCCTATCACCTCAAAAGGGTGCTCGGTTTCTTCTCAAGGTGCCAAAGTTCTCCACGTGTGTTGGGTCAGTCAGAGTTCACTCTAAAAAGGGGGTTTTTTGTATTCTCCCTGAACGAGTACTGAAAAAGCAGCCATCCAGCTGAAGCAGCGGTCAGTCTCCCACCCACATGTCCTGATTTTATTACACAAGTGAGGTATTCTTTAAAATAAAATTAAATTTAAAAAAAAGCCACAAACCCTAAAAAGAATTTCTTTTTTCAATCTAAACCTGTGCACAGTAGGTGCCAGGAGCAGAGTTCACTTCAGTCCTATTTGCAACAGAAATGAAAAAAAAAAGTTTAAACCTAATGTACTGAGACATACTCCTTAAAGAAAGATCTAGAACTGTTTGAAGACTTAAGTTCAGCGTACTTGGGTACAACTGAAAAAACCCAGCATTTAGAAATGTAAACTTTTAATTTATTTACAAGCTTTAAAGACTGAAGGAAACAGCATTTCCTATTGCTGAACTTTTGAGGGGGCTGGTTCCTACGCTTTGGAACAGCAGACAACTTAGCAGCAAACCCCACACGAGCGTCAGAGACCACAGTGCAATCATTGGGACTTCTCCAACCCTGGTTGTCCAGGTGGAGGTGCTGGCTCTACTCAGGGGAGCAACGAGCTTTTCATCTGCACTGACTAACACTAAGAGGAACCTACTCTTAACACACTACATTTGGGGATCCCAAGAGTATGGGGTGAAACCATACCCTTGTTCTTTATTACACATTGCAGCTGAAAATAGCCAAGCAGATTAAAAACCCCCAATTTCTCAGCTGGGGCAGAATCAGTGTGTGGGACTTGCAGGGGCTGGGCACAACCCGGGCTCCCAGGGAACAGGAACAATTTAAATGCTGGTAGGAGTCCTTGGGTTGCCTGTCACACGACACATGTAGACTGTACGGATTGGCAAGCCTTCCCTACACCTAACACCCACTTTCCAACCATATAAAAAAATGTTGTAGACAGGACACCAACAGTGAATATAAAACAGTTAAAAATAATTCTTAAAAAAAGCATGGAAGTGCGTCTTCTCTCATCAGTCTCAGAAACTGCCAAATTGCGTGTTCAGAAAACGACACGAGAATGTTGGTTAAACTCATGCACAATCCTCAGCTAGAAAATTACACTGTTGGGGGGGGCTTAAAAAACAAATATTTATTGCCAAAGTTAAACCTCCTATGAGAAAAAAGTTTTAAAATCACTTTGATTTATCAAACCACACAGCAGCATAAAGTGGGCACTTTTTTTTTTGTAAAAGTTTGCAAAATACCTAAAAGCTAATTTTTTTTTGTTTTTGTTTTTATCATTTTCAGAGGGGGGAAGTGATGGTTCAGTACTTGTTACGATACCATGGCAGTATTATTTGTAACCATTACAATTAAAATCTACTGACAGGCATCACTATCTGCTTATATTACACATTCACAGGACAAGAACCACCTATCTGAACTCGCAGTATAGTGCAATTGCTTTGCAGCCCAAGTCTGCAGAGATTAAAAAGATAATTAGTAAAACCGACAAAAAAACTGCAACACCTGTGAAAGTCATGTCTGTTAAAAGGCATTTACAGTAGTGAAGTCTAAAAACTCCATTAAAAAAATCGATGGCCCCACACGATAGAAGGATTACGTTTAACTGGAGGGAAACCTTTAGAGGGATACTCACGGAGCGGCGCGTGGAGACGGGGGATCGGTCGCCACCATCAGCTCATGGGATGAGGAAACTTAAAAACGAGAGCTACCAAAATATTCAATAGAAACCTTTCGTGCCAAGTCCTTTAAAAATTCCAGGATGATCGACCTTTTGCGCTTTGAGGTAAAAATTCAGTCCAATGCATCAGAAAAGACAGTCTATGGATTTCTATCACATAAAACGAGGAAACAAATGGCTCGATCGTGTTGGTGCATCAGACGTTGCTGCGACGTACGGATCCAGTGCGACTGGGCAGAGCTGCTGGTAGGGGGCAGCCTGAAAGAAGCTGGGCCCTCGCTCTCGCTGTAGGCATTCGAAACATCTCAGGACTGCACGGGTTGGCGGGGCTGCCTCATCTCCCCAGATGCTCTCAAGCGAAATACATGGTGTGCTGAGTGTCGTGGTGGATCTGCACCGCCTTCGCCAGAGCCTGCGGGTCGCGGCCGTTGCTCTGTCCCGACACGTGGCTGCCTTCGGCGCTGCAGAAACACGGACACAGAACCGTCAACAACTGGGCCAAGAGCGTGTCGTTCAGCTCCCTGATCTGCCTGCCAGGATGGCCAGGCACAGGGCCTTACCTGTCATGATCCTTGTCCACGAGATGGTACCTGGCCCTGAACGCCACCAGCCTGGCATAGTAGGCAGGAGCTGGGATGGAGACCGACCGCGTGCACCGCACGTAGGTGTGGCACAGCTGGTACGTCAGGAGCTGGAGCTCGTCTGCAGTGAAGCAGTTGTCATCCCACAAGACCTGGTAGTGGGAGGGTCGGCTGGTTCCCTGGGGAGAAGAGATGAGCAGTCAGCTGGAGAGTATGCATGAAAGCACAGAATCACACAGAATCCCAGCATGGTGGGGTTGGGAGGGACCCTCTGGAGATCATCTGGTCCAACCCCCCTGCTCCAGCAGCTCACCCAGAGCAAGGGGCCCAGGATCGTGTCCAGGCCCCTTTGGAATCTCTCCAGAGAAGGAGACTCCACAACCTCTCTGGGCAGCCTGGGCCAGGCTCCAACACCCTCACACCAAACAACTTTCTCCTCCTGCTCACATGGAACCTCCTGGGTTCCAGCTGGTGCCCGTTGCCCCTTGTCCTGGCACTGGGCACCACTGACAAGGGTCTGGCCTCAGCGTCTTGCCCCCACCCTTTAGCTCTTGATCAGCATTGATCAGATCCCCTCTGAGGCTTCTCTTCTCCAGCTCAGCAGCCCCAGGGCTCTCAGCCTTTCCTGGGCACAGAGATGCTCCAGGCCCCTCAGCATCTCCGCAGCCTTCACTGGACTCTCTCCAGTAGCTCCTGGTCTCTCTTGAACTGGGAAGCCCAGCACTGTACTCAGTACTCTAGAAGTGGCCTCACTAGGGCAGAGGGGGAGGAGAAGCTCCCTGGACAAGCAGAGGTCATACCTGAGGGCTGCACCTTCTGTCAGTGCACTGAAGAGCAAGTGCCAAAGAGACACTGCACTGATGCGACTGTAAGTGTGCCAAGCTATAAATGGAAGCAACATTACTCATCAGGACAACTACAAGGATCTAATCCCACAGCCTGAGCACAGCAGAGCTGAGCTGTTACCTGAATTCCTGCATGGCTACAGAGGTAAAAGTCAAATTCAGAAGGATGTGTGATGGTGCTGTCCACAGTAGTGCCTGCTGGTACATTGCCACTCTTACCCACCTAGGGAGGAGAGTTTATTATTAGCCCATGGGTTTTTTCTGCAAGTGACCCAAAAATACCTAAGGTAGGCTCTACTTAAAGCTGTTTGAGAATATACTGCTCAAAAAGGTGGAAAAATTTTAAGGTCATTTACATAGGAGGAATTAAATGTTCTCTGAGAGTTCATTTTTAGAAACCTCACCAAATCCAACTGGTGTGTCATCAGAGAAAAATAAAATGCTTGCCAGCACCATTAAAACTGCAGTGGGATAAAAGCCTACACGAGTAATTTGGGATCTTCAGAACCTGCAGGATTTCTGAAATAAATTTTATATCCTTGTTTGCACTCACACCCCAGAGACCTGTGTTTTTTAAACAAACCCGAGATCAAGAACTTTCCTGAAGAAGGTTGCATAGCTGGCTTGTGGATTTGTGTGACAGTGAAATCTCACAGATACATCTAGAGACAGAAGAGGCAAACTGAACAACTAGTTCAGTTTATAGTCAGGAATCCCAGACTATAAAAAGCCAGGCTGCAGCTCCAGGTACACAAACAGGGATAGAGAGCACACCCACTCCAAAGGGGCTGGGAACAAGCTGCTCCATCTGCCCGCTTCATCTAGAGCAACAAAAATGGGGAGGAACTGGTTATTTTGGAAGAGAAAGCCTGTTACTGCACAGAGCTGCTGCTGCTGGGACAGATTAAGTCAGGTTTAGTGGGCAAGACGGATACCACCCCACTTAACAAACCATCTTACTTTCCTGTGGCCATCACCTCCTCCTTATGTAGTCAACATTACTTGCCCTTTCAGTCTTGTCAGCACAGAAGAGTCTGGTGTGGTGCCTTTTCTGCACAACAATGTAGGTTATCCCCGGTCTATAATCTTCTTCCAAACTAATACAGGCCTTCCGGATCGCTATCAGTTCTGGCCAAGCTACCTAGAAGTAAAAGATTTAGCTATTAAATGCTGAATTCAGTGCATATAATATTGTTTTCAATTACTCCATGTACAAATGCCACTTCATAAGGAACACGACCAGCCAGGGTAACTGTACATTGCCCAGGAGAACTCGATGAAGCTGTTAATTGTCCCCATAACAAATGCAACCCACAGAAATATGCGTATTTTTAAAAGAAAGTCCCTTTTCATAAGCAACAGGAAGTCACGGAATCACAGAATCATTTAGGTTGGAAAGGACCTCTAGGATCATCAAGTCCAACCTTTGTCCAACATCTCCCTGAACCCCAGACCATGTCTCCAAGCACCACATCTACTCGTTTGCTGAACCCCTCCAGGGATGGTGACTCCACCACCTCCCTGGGCAGCCTGGGCCAGGGCCTGACCACTCATTTCAACAACCTCGTTTTTAGGTAGTGGTAGAGAGCAATGAGGTCTCCTCCTTGCAGCCTCCTCTTCTCCAAGCTAAACAATCCCAGTTCCCTCCAGCACTCCTCCATATTCTCCAGACCTCTCAGCAGCTTCCTTGCCCTCCTCAGACAATACCTGCTTCATCTGTCCTTCCGACACTCCCCCTCTGTAGTAAATGATCCTGGTGGGCTTGAACCGAGTGGATTTGTAGAACTGGATCAGCAGCTCTCGCACCATGTTGGTGAGGTCCTGGATGACCTCCTGGCTGTAGAGCAGCTCCTGGGAGGTCTCCTGGCGCGAGGTCTGGACGCGCACGGTGGCGCAGTAGCGGCTGGGGTGCCCGTCCATGCTGCCCACCACTGCTGCTATGGAGGGCTTCTTCCCATCCCCAGCTGGGGGGTGAGTGACGTCTGCACCCAGGAAGATCACTGGCTGCTGGAACACCGACGGCCTGTTTAACAGAGTAAGGTTTACTAAATAATAATAATAATAATAATAAATAATCATAGAATGGGTTGGGTTGGAAGGGGCCATCAAAGGCCATCTGGTCCAACCCTTTTTTAGGGGAGACTTTCCCATTGAGTAAATAAGATGACTCAACAGGTTCTTTGCTTTCTGATTGGCTTTAATTTTCACACGTTCTTTACCTCTTTTTCCTTTGCCTCAGCTGGTTAGAAGCTGAGGTATTAGAAGACAAGAAACTCTACATTTAATAGGCTAAAAGGTGTAATAATAATACAAAGAGAGGCAAGGGAGGAAAAAAAAAATTTCCAACCAAGGAGGGTATATCCAAACCTTTCCACAGAACTAAAACCCTGTTGAAATCTTTAAGGACAAATTTCCAACCAAGGAAGGTATATCCAAACCTTTCCACAGAACCAAAACCCTGTCAGAATCCTTAACAACAAATTTCTCTGCCTCAAGCTCTTGCAGTCCAGAGAAAACAGAAAGTGGGAAGAAAAGGATCAAAGGCACACAAAGTTACAAGCACTTATCACAAGTCCTTCCTTCTCACCCTTTTTCTTTCCATATGGAAGAAAATACAGCGTACTTAAGGAGACAGCAAGAGGAAAAGGCAGACAGAGAACCCAAAGGCAGAAAAAAGGGGGGAAAAAAGCCTTTGAGCTTGTTTTCACAGAGCCTGCTGGATGGCTCTAACACAAGAGTGATGCTCAGCACAGGGCACACCCTGCATACAGGAGCATCATTCTCTGACCACTTCAGACTGTGATATTTCTAAAGCATGGAGTATTTCGAGAGGTATCATTTTAACAAACAAAACAAAACTGTTTTGCTTGACAACCCAGACTTCAAGGACAGCTTTAGATATAATCTCACCTTTGATGAGGTACAAGCACATTGTTGATTCCTCCAAGCTTTGCATTTATCTTCAGACACAGGTTGGACAGCGTTTGTGGTGAGGTTTTCACCACGTTCTTCACCTGAACACACTGAGTGGCCATTCCTAGAAGGGTGTCGCCCACTCGCTTTACTTCAGCTGTGACAGAAAAACAAGTTACTGGTTCCAGTGACCTGAAGAGTCACGAGTTTCAGCTGCTTTCTCTTTTATTTAAATGTTATCATAATTCAGATCTTTTAAAGTTCCCTGACAAAGCTTCAGCTTGCTCTTTGGCAATATACGAGTACTCCTGGCCTGACAAACCCTTATCTTTTAGAAATAATATATTGCCTGCTCTGCCTCCTTCCTACCACTGAAGCACATAAGATGGACAATTAACCCCTCCCAGCCTCTTCTCACCATACACAGGTGTCTTTCCAGGCAGAATCACCACGATCAGCTGCAGACCAACGTAAGTCAGTTTGAGGTGCTTGAACATGGGCTCCACACTGTCTGCTCCCTGGGCGTACTTGCAGAAGCAGGGCTGGCCCTGGATGGGCATCCCCGCGTCCTTCGAGATCTTGCGCAGCTGGTCCGTGAACCTCCTGCAGGTCAAACAGAATCGTGTCTGTCCTGCCCTTCCACGTGTCTGTCCTGCCCTTCCACGTGTCTGTCCTGCCCTTCCACGGGGCTTCACTTGGCTTTAATTTTATCAACAGCATTGAAGCTGTTTCAGCTGTTTCACAGCACTTCAATTTGACACTGCAGTCATTTTTTAGCCATCCTGTCACGATAAGGAACTCACTAATATGATCCTAACCCTGCTTGAGGAAGTTTCAAAAGCCTGTTTCTGTAATTTTGGAACTCTTGCAGTAACAAACATACATGTGAGTTGAACATTCAGGCAGATTCCCAAATTAATATTGATCCTCTGGTAGATTTTTACTCATCCAAACTTGAGTGTTACTGCAACCATGATTTTTGCCAAGTATTTCAGTACCTCACACAACTTCTACCTTTAGGATTCTGTAGAGTAATTTGAAGGACAGCAAAAAAAAAAAAGAAGTATATGTTGCCTGGGAGGTTAAGAAAAAAAGGTTAAAAAGAAAGGCCATCAGTTATTTGTGAAAACAGGATTCAAGTGGGATGCAGCCCCCAGCAGAGGTGAGGGAGTTAACACTTTTCCTGGCTGGCCAGTTAGGTTATGAACTTTGTTGCAGTTTTAAGTATTTAGGACACTGCAGAACTGTTCTTTCCTCTTGTTACTATTAAAAGCATTAAAATCAATTTATACTGCAGTTCATCCTCCAGAAAGATGAGGAAAATAAACCTTGAAATGGGTATCCTGAGTAAATAAGAGAATACTTACTTCAGTAAGTCTTCCCTGCATTGTTTTTGAGGAGCAAAACAGGCCACAGCCCAAACTTTAATCTCGATGCCAGCATAGAACTGCTTCCCTCTCATGTCCCACACACCTTGGTTTGGTGTGGCCACGGTCTTGTTCTAGGTAAGAACCAAAGGCAAATTACAAATAAATGGCTGCTTTGATGATAGTCAAATAACACTCATAAAAAGGAAGCCTTATGAGAAGATGCACAGAACACTTAATGAATTTAAATAACCTCAGGACAGGGTATTTCACAAGGCATGGAAAACTCACCCTGCCTCCATACTGCAGCATTGGGGCTGGCAAAACTCTGCCCGTCAGCTCCGTCATTTCGTTGTGGACAACGATGCCAAACTCCTTCAGGTATGGATCAGGGCCACCAACCATGCTGTTACTTTTCACCTGGTGACAAGAAACGTGTTTATGTCACTACACTGAATGCTTCAGGTGGCTCTTTGCTGTGAAGTGGCTTTTCTATCCAAAAAAAGATTTGCTTTCAAGAAGTCAGATTTTTTAACTCCTGCATTCTTGGTCACTCTCCTTATCACTCATGGTTCTGGAAGAGCCATAGGCAGGGACAAACCCTGACTGCCCAGCTGCACAGAGCCCTTACCAGCCTGCTGATCTCCTCCTGCCGGTCCGGGGCAGACCTCGCCGTGGCTTTTATCATGGTCGATGTCTGATTGTCCGTCAGCTTCTTGATGCATCTCTGCCCCGCCACGATGTTACACACCTGGGGGGGACAGCGAGCCCTGCTGGGACACAGGCTGCCAGAGCACACCACAGGGCAAGGGAGAGGCAGAGACTTACCTCCAGTGGCAGGTACGTGTGTTTCTGTTCCTGTCCTACTTGGAGACACGGAAGGTGAGGGTATTTTAGCTGCAGACTGTACTTCTGCTTAAAATACTGAGCTACTGTACACTCCATAGCCTGCCCATTTTCCAGCTGCAGAGGAAACCTATAAAGGACATTTGTTCTGTTACACTTTTCAGTAGGGGTTTTTTTTTTAATGGAAAAAAATCTATTCCAGACTAGAAATGCTGGAAACGCTTATTTTCCTTAGCTACTGAATCTTTTCTTTATTAAAAGATTTTACAGGATATATACTGAATTTCTCATAGCTATTTTAAAAATTATAGCTTTTGCTAGCTACATTTAAAGGCAGGACACAGCTTCAATTTTTCTGTGCCAAAGGCAATAAAGCAGTGATCTAAACTCACACTGTCCCTCTGCTTCACCAAGACTAAACACCCCTGTGAAGCCACGCAGCTGCTTCACCTCCAGAATAAAATAGTCCTGCATAAGCAAGATCCCAACTATACCTGAGAGGTTCAAGGTTTTTAAACTGCCAGAAAGTGTCTGTGTACATACGTCTGGTGACTGGCTGGCCGCCGAGTGACGTTACAAACTCGGTATTTTCTCTTCATCTGGCCACAATGGGTGACCTCTACTTTCAGACCTGAAAACCCAACACAAAAGTCACCTGAATAAATTCTGGCACAGGAGTCGCCTTTAAGGAAGCTGAAGGCAAAAGGAGCAGGCTGGTTCCCCAGTGCCTTGCCAGGTTTCATTACATGATATGAGCAGGTTTCCAGAATTTTCCTGCGGCAGCTTTAGAACAAGCCTTTACCTCTGATTTCTTTGGTAAACTTGACACGCTGGGAGTCTGTAAGAGGCTTGGTTTGTTCATTGATGTTCTGAATGTCCAAGACCTCGCACATGAACTCAATGATAGGCTGGGCACGATAGAAAGCAGTTGCTGACACTAAGATAAAAGAAAAGAGGACATTTAATTTAGAAGCAGGAAGAAACTCTGTTACATCAGTGAGACAGAATTTCCTACATACCATCAATGTTGAGCATCATGTTCCACATGGCAGGTCTGACCGACTGGTGGAACCCGAACCAGACCTCCCTGCCACCTCCCAGGGGGTGGTAATAACCCTCGGGGGGGGAGAAGAAGGAGCGGCCCACAGGAGTGTACCTGAGGAAAAAAAAGAAAATTAAAGCTTTGATCATTCCTTTCTCATACACCTTTTTGTGTTCATGCCTTGGTGTTTCAAACATTTCTGCAGTGGGCTAGAACTGTCAGAGCTCCCTCACAGCAGGCACACAAAGCCTTTCCCCACCGTGCAATTAGAAAGGCTGCAGCAAATTCCCGTTAGAAACATGACCAGCAGATACAAGTCCTGAGTTCAGATCAGATTTCCCTATTCTAGTGCAAATTTCTAAGGCAGGCATTGAATTACACAACTGCATTCCTCCTCCCTTCAGGAAAGTGCAACAGCAGTAGAAGAGCAGCAAGTAAGAATGGACACAAACATTAAGGCACGTACAAGACCAAGGCAGTACCAAAGCACCTACCTCATGGAGGGGAGGTGCCGTGTGATCACGTCAAGTGCCTGCACAGAATCTTCAGGAACTTCATTCAAGTGTCCTGCCAGAGCTTCCAGCAGCAGCTGAAGGCTAACGACTGACACCCACTGAATGGATACTTTAAATGTCTGGTCCTTTCCCTCTCCTGGAAGCGTCACCTCCATGTCCACCTGAGAGAAGAGAATTAAGCACAAGCTTTTGTTACAGACTGCAGACTATTGCAACACCAAGCAAGGTTATGTTTTTCTCCTAGGTATCCTCTGAATCTATATTTTTGACAATTAGTTTGTGTAATTCTCTTCAAATATTACAATCAGTTTCCTTAGGATTTTGAAAGCATGTAATTTATTCATCTGAGGCATCGGTAAGTCTAAATTTTAAGCAGTAATTAGTATGGTGACATCAAAGCTCTGGAGGACTGTGAGTCATTTTTTCTAAGTCAGCCAGTTAATAGCAAGATGTCTTGTGAATTGAACAGGGAGGCAAGAGAACCTTTTGGTCAGAAAGAAGACTCACTGGGAGACCAGTTCACCCTATCACTGACAAATTCTCCAACTGAAGAGTTGGGAATTGGAAACTTCAGTAAAACACCAGGAAGTTCCTAGAGATCCCTGCCCCTCACTTCCAAGATATTAATACAAGTGACAGCATTTGGGGTTTATGGCAATAAAAGGACACTTTTCCAAAGACAGTTTTCCCACAGGAATGTAGAGCTGTTCCCAGTGAGACTCACCCTGTCCCTGCCGATGGGCAGGGGATGTGCCGTGTACATGTTCCGCTTCCCATCGTACCCGGGCTGCCGGTCGCCAAATATCTGCATCTTGAAGTGTCTCACCATGGTATCCACCACCTCTCTGCACAGGGATTCATCGAGTTACTCAAGGAACAGAAAATCCAGCAACGGTCTAATACCATTTAAAATTCCTTTTTCACACTTGCTGAAATGAGTAAGGTATGAGAATGGACAAAGGGCCAGGGTACACCCAGATCAGCACTGGGAGTTTTAAAGTCACCCCAGATCAACACCCAAGGTTCAGCACATGGGTGTCTGCACACAGGGAGGGTCTGCTCTGTCAGCAGCCAAAACAGGCAGTGGGATCTAGAGAGCTGTTCACAAACATGAGCATCTACCTTGGGGATTGATTCTACTGACAAAGCACCCACGTGTGGACCCTAAAACGTTGGCATCAATCTGCAAGCTGAGCTCCCTCCCCTCAGCTGCTAACACACAGACAATTATTGGGCACATTCACTTGTAGACTGGAAAATAAAACCAGCTGTAGTTAAACACTTCCTAGAGCCTTCCAGATTAATGGCCAATTGCAAAACATCTTCATAAAAATAAGGAGAATATTATATTATAGTTCACTGAAAAGCAGCTGCCCACTGTAGCACAAACACAGCCCGGCCTTCAGCAGGTGGAGCCTTCCTGGGATGCACAGTTCTCTTCATGTGAGGCACAGACACTTCTAAATTATTTTTTATTAAACAACTCATACCTGTTGACTCTTCGGGGGCGTTTTTCTGGTTTGATATCTACATCGTAGTGATAAACATCAATCTTGGGGATCTGGACCTGAAAATGATTGGCTAGGAGCCGGATGGGCTTCCCAACAGTTCCCAGGCCTGGGCGGCGGGGGGGCTGGAAGAGGCTTGCTGGGGGCCCTGGGGAAGGCAAATTAATATGTATGAGATGTAATTGATCATTCAGCACCGTATCTATCCTTGCAGCTCTACTGTAGCTGACTTTCTGACAGGGCAGAAAATCTTAAGTAGCTTTCTGAGGTTGCAAATGGAGGTGTCCCAAGCAGCTCAGCCCCCCAGCTGCTCAGGACTCCCAGGTGAAAAGCTGTGTTCCCTAAAGCATATATTGGTTAGTGCTGTAATCCCTGCCCCAAAGTTTAGTGACAGTTATTCATGACTGTGGTTATGAACTTCACAGAGTCCTGAGGTGGAATGCAACCATTTACATAACACATTTTAATGTAAATATAAATACAATCCTACCACCTTTTCTAGGCACAAGCCACATTTTTTCATTGTTTTCACTATAGGCTTAAAGTTCAGGTGTTAATGGTCATCACACATGGCATACTTGGGACATACAACCCCAATTTTTATCTGAAAATTGGTATTATCTAGAAATGGGTAAGGAACATTTTTATTCTAAATTAAAAGTGTATTTCCGTACCGGATCTGAGCTAAAACAGTTTTGTCATTTCCCTCACATCATGAACACATCACTTTTGTTAGCAGTGAAACACTTTTCCCCTAGAGCACAATTTCAGTCAATTTAACATTCCAACACGAAGGAGTGGGGAAAGGTTTAGGCTTTCTTCTAAAAGGAAGAGCAGGGGAGAAAACAGAGACAGGTATGGACTCCTAACAGACACAGAGAAGATCATTTATCTGGACAAACGGAAGAGCTTCAAGATCAGTTCTAGGGAAGAAACTATTAAAGGCTTGAAAAAGCACTCACATGCAGGCTAGTCATTGGTTAAGTCTTTAGTTAACTTCCTCAAAGTGTTAAGATCTGAGATACCATGTTAACAAGATTAAACAGACTCTTTTTTTCCAATCTCTCACAGCCTCAGCTGACACTGCACACAATCAAATGGAATTACAGTATTTTCATGGGTTCTGGCTGTATCTGCCAGTGCTTAGTGTGATCAAAGTTTCTTCCCTCTGTTGTAGAGTAGCAAAGGAGAGGGGAAAAAAGTAGTACAAGAATGGAATAATAAACCAATCAAAACTTGGGGCAAATTTAGTACCATGAGACTGTGTCAAACCACCAGTACCCATCTGAGTCAAAGGCTGACACCAGAAGGGAAGAGGCAGATAAGCCGTGGGAGGACGAAACTCAAATTTGGGTACATGTCAGGACACAGCAATAAACTAACACAACCATGATCTAAACCCAGGACCAAAACCACACTGGGTTTGTAGGTCACTCAACAGATGAAAATTAGCAATCCAAGCACACTAACCCCAGACTATCTCAGAGCAGAAGTCATGCCTGGAGCACGCAGGCAGCTCCCCAAAGCTGGGGCAGGGGGGTGGGCACAGGGCACAGACACCCCCCACAACACATCCCAGGCTCTGTGCCCACCCGCCTGGCTGTGATCACCCAGGAGGAGCTCACAGCTCCACAGCTAAACCAGCTCTGGGGTTAGCACAGAAACCCTACAGCTGTCTTGACAGGCGTGAATCATCGAGGGCAATCAAAGTTTCCTGCGCTTATTTGGATACTAGAGAGATGATCCATTAATCCCCTGCTAATTAGTCTGAAGTAAGTGCAGGCACTGACCTCCTGCAAGAGATTAAATGACAACTATATTTACCCATTTTCCCCCCTCAGTATTGACAAGTTCTGTGCACAGGCATGGCCATACTGACCTCGGCTGGGGGTGATCAAAGGAGATAACAGATCTCCTTTCTGAAGTTATTTCTCAAAGGATTCCAGAGAATAAGCTAAACCCCATTTTCCCACTCAAAGCCAGGCTGCCCTGCAAGTCAAGCTTATTTTATCAGGATTTCTACCCAATCGGCCTGACTAAAGTTCTACGTGCTGTTAATCTCTTAATTTCTTCTACTCTGCTGATTATGTACTAAGCACCCTCAACCAAGCTACTGCAGACAGGAAGCAGTTTCACAAAACTAAAAGAGGATCTGCTCCTACAGTGGGACACCAGAGGGGACACTTACATCACACAGACATCCAGTGCCCTCCATGTCCACCCTCCACTACCTTAAAATCTGGATTCTTCTGGAATTGCACCTTTGTGTTAATAAGCATTTCCTATCACATCAAAATTGACATTACTTCAGTGATATCAGTAATTTGAATGGGAACTTGATGGATAAAATGTGCAGACCACTTAGGTCAAGAGACACATCTTGCAGATATTTGATAGGAGAATAATCATGCAATAAGACACGAGTGGGAAAACACCACATGCAAAATGCCACCAATATTGAACTAAAGTTTGTTAAATAAAAAAATAACATCTGTATTATCAGAAAGTATCATAATGGCTCTTAATAACGGCTCAATGTCAAAATTAGCACTTGTTACTGTACAGCTCACAGCTCTGTCGTGCAGGGAGCACGTCACTGGGTGCACCCAGAGACCCACACGTGTTTCCCCACTCCTGGCCAGCGCTGCTCCATTCACAATGCACTCGAGGCCCCGTTCCCCCGGCTCCCGGCCGGGGAAGTCACCCGATAGCCCGGGCAGAACCCTTCCCCCGCGGCTGCCCGCCCGCTCAGGGGGGCTGGAAGGGCACACGCCAACCTCCTCGGAAAGTTTAGCGACCTGTCACGGTTCCTCTTCAGAGGAACGGCCCCGGCGGCTGCCGAGCCGCCTCTGAGCCAGCTCGCCTGTCAGCCGCCGTCGGGGGCCTGCTCGGGGTCACCGGCGGCCCCGGCCTACGGCACACGCCGGACCGCCCGCCCCAGGCCGCAGCGGCTGCCGGCTCGGCCCGGCCACGCACACCCGGGGATGGCGGG
>VYZX01022728.1:25305-54239 GCA_013401335.1 Brachypteracias leptosomus
GCACCCCTTCGATGCCGGCACGGCCCCGCGGCGGCAACAGGTGACGGCGGCGGCTTCCCGCGCTCGGCCCCGCCCCTCGCCTCAGGGAGCGCGGCCCCGCTTCCCTGACCAAGGGAAGATCCCTCCGTTTTATTTAAATCCCCTTCTCCCGGTAACCGACATCGTTTCGCAGGTTTAATAATTAACGGAAGGGTGACGGGAGATGCCGTCACGCCGTGACAGCGGCTCCGCAGGTGTCTGACACCCCCTCCCCTCCAGGGACGGGCCTCAACCGCTCCTCGGGCATGCCCCGAAACGGGGAGCTTGCCCGGTTTAATTAATTACACCCTAAATAACTTCCCGTACCAGCTAAAGAGCCTTGATGCGATTGAAAACACCTGGAAAAACAGGGGTTGGGAAAGTCAGGAGAGCCCCTGGATACCAAAGGATGCCACTGGGGTGTCCCCTCAGACACTGTGGGGACAAGACGGCCCCGCCGCTGGCTTCAACCACCACTGCAAGGGACAGCACTCACAGACAATAAAACTACCTTTTTTTGAGAAGTCAACATTTCAGGCCAAGTGCCCTTAAATAAGTGGGTTATTGACTTTTCACATTTTTTGTGCTGTGTGAGCTGCTCACTCACACGCCCCCGGGTTCTGTTTAGCCAACAACTCCCTGCTGACTCACAAGACAGTCAGAAGTCAAAACATTTTATAAATAATAAATGCCACGTTCATTTTATTTGCCTTTTTTAACCTGCAGGGTTGATAGTTTCCACATTGAAACAACAAAAACCTATTTTAAAGTGAAATAAAGTCTGAGAGTCTCATGTAATTGCAACAGAATCATTTATGTTGGAAAAGACCTTCAGGATCACCAAGCCCAGGTATTCTCCCAGCACTTGACACTTCATTACAAGACCAGTAACAAAACCTCATGAAGTCTGGCAACATTTCCATGCTATTATTTAGCCTATCTATATATAAAAACTATACACCAATAGTAATTTTGAAAAAAAGATACAATCTCTACCTCAAGAAATCTACCATACAAAAGCTTGGTCCTGTAAGGTTCTGAGTATGACAACTCAAGACTATACTTAATGTATTATAAATTCAAAGAAGTCAGCGAAGTGATTAATTTGATAAAAGTTATGTACACGTTGAGGTATTCTGACTGCCAAAGCAGTCAGAGCATTATTTCTATACGTTAACCTACTTATATTGAAAACAGCTATATTTTCCTAGCAGTCAGATCTGATTTAGTTATGATAGACGATAGCTATCACAGGCATAGTTCTGAAAATTTGCTTCTAAACATCTCACCTGCTGGGACTGTGTCGGGCCTGAGCTCTGAGGGGCCAACTTTCCTCAGGGGGCTGGGCCTGCAGACCCCTGCGGCACCCACACAGCCTAGTGCGGCACCAAGAGATCTGTGCGCAGCTGCTCACACTCACTCAGCCCCCGGGGCCTAAGGACACAGCCGTAGACCGGCCTAGCACCGAGGAACCATCTTCAACCGACCCTACAAGACCACCAACAGCCGCCCACAAACACCACAAAATCCACTTCAGCCTGAGCGCGCCGCCACAGAGGCGACCTTATAAGGCGTGCGCGCGGCCTTGAAGCGTGAGCGATGATTGGGCAAGGCGGAGAGGGCGGGGCTACGTGGAACGAACCACCCAATAAAAGGGCGAAGAGGGGCACTTCCGGGGCATTTCTGTGCAGCTATTGGCTGTTTAATGATGTGGGTGGGGCACGAGCTGCGCGCGAAGACTTGAAGCGGTTTCGTGCGCGGCGGGAGCGCCGGGACGGTGTCGGGCTCGGGCTATGGCGGCGGCGGCCCCCGCTGAGGTGAGTCCTCCCGCTCCGCGCTACCGGCTGGCGGCGGTGGCAGCCTGCGGCCTTGGGGCTCCTCTGGCTGTGGAGCGGCGGAGGGCCGTGAGGGGCAGCGAGCGAGGTAGCGGTGGTGGACGTGGCAGTAGTGGTACCTCCTCGGCGGCCCTTGAGGCCGGGCGGCACCGCGCCGTTCCCGGTCTCACTCGCCTTCGTGGACTACACTTCCCACCGGCCCCGGTGGCCGGCCTTTCCGCCTTGCCGCCCGCGGTGCGTGCCGGGAACGCCGTGCTGGGCCTATCCGGCGGGCGCGGTGAATCCTGAGGGGTGCGGGCACCGGCCGGCGGCGCGGTGCGTGGCGGGAAGGCGGCGGCCGGCGCGGTGCATGCTGGGAGGGGAGCTCTGCCCGGGGCCGAACCCCGGGACATCCCCGGGAGTGTCTCCGTGCCCCGGGCCCATCGCCCGCTCGTCCCGGGCTGCCTTGGGAGCGCTGGGCAGGGCCGTGAGCGCCGCCGGGCCGCGGCTGTGCTGCCCTTGGGGTCTCAGCCGTGAGGGGGGGGGGTCTGGCCCTTGTAGGAGCCTGGCTAAAGAGTCCCCACAGGTGTTTTTCAGTCCCTGTTTATTTAATTCAGGTGAAATACTCATCTGGGAGAATAAAGTTTTATGTTTCTTATGTTTTTAATTCGAATGGTTTTGAATAATAAGAGGTCAGCCAGAAAGTTGACTTTTTTTTACTGTATGTAAGCTCACCTTTACACTATATCAGCTTTTATTGGTATTTAATTTCCCTTCCTGTAAATACCATTAATTTTTAAAATAGGGTTGTGTATCTGTATATAACTTTATGTAAGGGGTTACCCAAGATTTTGGAATGAAGTTTGACACCACGAGTCATTGATACATAAACATGATTTAATAAGGAAAATTTTGCTTTGTAGCTTCCATTAGAAGAGTTGAATTCAGACTTGCAGAAAGGCCTGGACAGTGACTCTGACAGTGGACAGGGCAGCTGTGAACCAGCCTCTCCAGGCCCCTCCAGCAAGGGGATAGCAGCTCTTGAGGACAGAGGTCTGTAATAATGCCACACATTGGGGCTGGTGATTGTTGGGCAGTTCTCTTATAAATACTTTTCTAGGAGTTTGTGGTTGCTTGACCTGTAGAAATCCAAAGGTCTGGTTTTGTCACTCAGAATGTGGGCAGACACCTGTAAATCTCTGAAAAGTGTTTGCTGAAGTACAGAAATAATAAATAGGATTGGTATTATTGCTTATTTCCTTTCTTTTAATGATATACTTACTCTATGTGCTTACATAAGTACTGTGGGTTTTATCACTATTTCAAGGGAAGTCACTAATTTATCAGTGAAGGATTTTCCACTTTGCCTTTTTGTTCTTAAAGGTTAAAAACCTATAATATCACTTTGGTTCAGTTATATACTGCACTGGGGTTTGCAAACCTGAGTTCAAGCTGATTAGCTATAGGTGTTGACATTAGTGAGATGTAACAGCTATGTAATTTTATGTTTAGTTGATTTTTTTGTTCATTAACTCGTGGCAGGTTCCTCTCCACAGCTTGCATCATTTCTTTTAATGTATTTTGTCAGATTCAGAGGAAGAGATCTTTGTACGGAAGAAAGCAAAAGGCAAGAAGGTGCTTCAGGACAGTGAGAGTGAAGATGGAGAAGATGGTGGCTCTTCTGTGCAGAATGATGCTCTGGGTGGAGACAAGGAAAATGAAGAGGAAAAAGAGAATGTTACTGCCCAGAGGAACAAGAAATCCCGTCGGATTCGCCAGGGCCTGCTAGACAGTGATGACAGTGACACTGGTGAACAATGGCAGGTTGGAAACCTTGAAACAAGCAGCAAATCTGGCTTGCCTGAGAGTGACCTGGAAAAGGAGAGACCCCTAAAGTCTGGGGAGAAATACAGAAAACATAAACGTGATTTTGAAGAAGAGACAGCAAAAAAACCTGTAGGAAAACCACGGAGAAGGAAGGAGAAGGAGAGGAGAATTGAGTCCCTTAAACAGCTGAAGAAAGAAAAGAAGCCTCGAGCAGAGGTAGGAATTTTGGCAGAAAATCTCAGATATTTTCCCAACTAAGTTAGGTTTGTTACTGCATCTGGTGGTTGTGTTTCAGCATCACTAGTGCCCATGTTCCTGCAGGTGTGGGATCAGTGGAAAACTGATTCCATCTGCAAAGAAAGTACAAACCATAACACTTGGTGATTTCATATCAGTGTGTGTTAAGCCAGGCAGAAATTCTTGGAGTTCTTTGGGTTCATGAGGGTTTGTTACATGCACAAATGGCTTTGGTGGATATTTCAGCTTTTCTCCCCATTCCTGTGCTAGTTCCTGGAGGGAGCTCTGAGCTGCTGTGAGACTGGAATTACCATCTCAACGAATGGCTGCTTGGGAGGTTGCCTATTGTTGCTGTTTATAAAATGCATGTTTCAGGTGTTAATTTATTCTCTCTGAGCCATTTTGGTCTTCAGTAGTTATTGAAATTCCCTGTTTTCCATAGACATAGGGCACACTGCTCCATGGATTTCCTGTAGGTGAATGTGCCTGGCTCACAGGACACAGGTGGTAGAGTAAAATTCACATGTGCTGCTTCTAACTTTTCATCAAGACCTTTTGTCAGTCATGTTGAATGAAAGAACTGAAGGGAATTACCCAAATGCTTTATTCTTGTGGCAAGCAGGTCAATGGTGCTGAGCAGTGTCCTCTTAATGACAGCGGGTGTCTTCTTGATGACAAAGATCTTTTTGATAATGAAGAGGAAAGTGATGGTGCCCCAGAGGATGAAGAGTCACTAGAATCAATACGAGCAGCAGTGAAAAACAAAATTAAAAAATATAAGGTAACATTTGATAGCAACACAAGATTACTGGTTATCAGTGGGAGGTATTGTGGCTGAGCATGTATTAAAACTTTTTGGCAATGGTGGATTCCTACTGCAGTGGGAGGAGAGGACAAACTAGTCCTCTGCTTTTTGTTCTGAAAGAGGGAGAGATGTTGTCCTGCTAATTTGTAAGGATAAAGCTTTGGTAGGTGCTTTGGAAATCTACCATAAGTATTATGCAGGATTTGTGCTGGTTTATGAGAATTCTTGCCGGTTTTGCTGACCAGTGATGATTCTGTACAATTGTTTTTTACTTCTGACTTGTTTGCCCTCTGTAGTGCCTGTGTATCTAGACAAATAAAAGAATCTCTTTTTATGCACTGTAGAACCAAGAACGGGTGTCTGAGGGTGAAGGCTACAAACATGTGTTTGATGATGAAAATGAGGAGCCTGTATTAAAAGAACCCAAAAGAAAGGTGAAGTATTCTTCTTTTTAAAGCTGTTTGTTGTAGTGACTCGGATGTTTTCTGCACACTGTCTGGTGTTTTTGTTGATGTTTCTAATCTTTTTTTCTCTAACTGGCTCCTTTATTCTGACTCCCTCCTGTTTGAAAGGGAAAAATTAGCTATTTAGATGGTGTAGCTGGAGGGACATATTTTGTTTTCTGCCTTCAGAAGCATTTCTTCTCTTTCCTTTCCTTAAGGAGCGGAAGAGGGCAAGGTTGAGTAAAGAAGCCATTAAACAACTACATAGTGAGAGCCAACGACTCATTCGAGGTAAAACTGAAATTCTTTGTATCTAGAGGGGTATAAACTGCAAGAAATCCAGGGAAGAAATTGAAAGAATTTACTCCAAAGATTAGAGCCTTCTTGCACCTAATGTGAGTTAGAGTTGAAGGGTTCAAGACCACTTTTATTCAAGGAACTGTTAAAAGATATATTTGTAACTAATGAAAAAAGGAATTGTGCAAACACTTGTGCCTGTGAACTTGTGTAAAGCTTGTGCAATATTTAGAGAGTTTGATAATAAAACTGAGACCATTCTGATATTAAAATCACAGATAATTTCCTGATTAATCCGTGGGCATGTTGCAGATTTGATCTTCATGCCCATTGCTGTGGGAACTTCTCCAAACAGCAGCATTTGCTGTGGTCACATTTACACTGTGCTCTTTGAGCCCAGTCAGGTCTTTGCTGCAAAATACTCATGTCAAGCCTCTGAATTTCAGAGGCATCAAATAACACCTTGGATGATGTCTGAAACTTTATTCCACATTTTCTCTGGCAGAATCATCAGTGTCTCTCCCGTACCACGTGCCTGAGACCAAAAGCATTCATGACTTCTTCAGGCGCAGACCTCGACCAGTATGCCAAGGAAATGCCATGGCGCTGCTGAAGTAAGGCCCTAAACCTTCCTGGGATTTTTTTCATGCATTTTGAGGGTATCCCAGCTCTGCTTTTGAGGATAACCAAACTTTCACAGCTGTAGTTGTAGTATTAAAGTAATCAGGGCCTGATAATAACTCCAGATGAAGCAACTTACTCATGCAGGGTTTCTTTAGTGTGGTGTAGCCTGGACCCCAATATTTTACTTGGACTATTTTTTCTAGGGTAATATGTAGTAAAATAAACTATTATAGTCACAAAATCTCTCAGGAATTTTATACTTTGATCTAACTAGTACAAACTCTTTATACTTTATCTCCTCAAAATCAAGTTTTCCAGGCCTCTGTTCTTTTCCTACATGTTCCTGACAATAACAATTATTTCAAACTCTGAGTTTCTCCTCAGCCTCTTCTCCCCTTTCACAGTAGCCACAGGTGATATTTCTTTCTGCTTTCATCAGGTCCACTAAATACCAGCTACCTCTAAGTGAAGAACCTGCAAACACCAAGAACTTGAGCACAGATTGCAAAGATGGACAAATAGAAGGTGATCAACCAGCAGCTAATGAACCAGAAACAAGCCTTGGCAGAGATGTTGATAGTGCTGTGAATGAGCCTCTGGCTGATGTAGAGAAGAATGTGACAGAAGATGGTGTTGCAAAGCCCAGGCAGGACAGGGATGATTCTGATGCTGTTGGGGCTGAACCAACTGGTGGTGATGGAGAACAGGAGCACTCTGACCTAAGCACTGAACAGAAAGAGAAGGAGGTTCCTCCAGCAGCTGGAGGAGATGCCCTTGAGCAGAAAGGTGAAACAGCACCAGACTTACATGGGGAAAAAACCAATCAACAAGTGGGACCTGGGCTGGTGGCACAGCCTGAAAAAGTGAGGAAGTCCAAGTTGGATAAACTCCGTGAACTGGGGGTAGATCTGTCCATCAAACCAAGGATCTGCTCTGGCAACGAGTCCTTCATAAACCTCGAGGAGTCTGACTCAAACAAAGGTACCACTTTTCTTGGAAAATCTCAGAGAAATGTTTGGGTGGCACAACAGTTCTGGTGTGGATTCTGTGCTTAATGCTGGCCTCACTTTACCTTCAGCTGGTGTTTAAAAGGGAGTTTGAGTTCTTAATGTTGGAAAGCTTGAGGGAATGCTCAGTATTAACTCTTTATTGAGGAGTGATTTCTATCCATTTGTTGGTACTTAAAGTGCATGGGAGCACTCTTTCAATTAGGGACAAGTTAGAGCAAATATTCTGTATTGGTTTATTGCTTTATTAGGCAAATAGAATGGGTTTGCAAAGATTAAAATATTAAAGGTTTAGGGTTTTTAACTAAGTTCCTTGAAAAAATAATCTCGAGACCTGCTCTTGGTTAAACTTTAATGCTTAATGCCTTAAAATGCTATCAAATTAATTTAATTTGTGTTTTGAAATGTAATTAATGTGTTTAAAGAACTGGAAGCCTTGAAAGCCCGTTTCTTGAAGCACACTCTGAAGACCTCAAAGCCCAAAGCTGAGCGGACCATAAACATGAGCATTATTCGCAAGGAGACCACATCTGAGGGGAAGGAGGAGCTGAAAGCTGATGTGGTACCTGCAGTGCTGGCTGCAGAGAGCCTGGATGGAGCTGTCCACACAAAGCCAGGTCAGTCTGGGAGAAGGGATGATGGTTGAGTTGGAAAATACTTTGTCTTTTTTTCCTTCTTATTCCCCCTTTGCCCTATGAAATACAGATGGAGGGATCTTCATCTGAAATTAGTGTGTGTGTTCCCCCTGATGGATGGCTCTTTTAAAGAAGAATCTTGATGGACCTCTTAGCACTGGCCAGTGCAGGACCAGATCAGGCGGATCTTTGCCACTTGTTCTCTGGATTTCTCCCATTTTACCAAAGTTTTATATGCAAACACACACACCCCCTGTTGTTTTCCATCAGCCCTTGGACTTGCTGTGAACCAGAACCATTTATTAGACCTCTCTTGCTTCCTTATTTCTCTGCTGTGGTTTCTAATAGAGTTATATATATGCAAACAAAAATGTGTGGGATGTGACTCTCCCATAGTATCCACTAAAAGAAATGGATTATTTGGCTGGTTCTATGAGTACTCATTATTTTTAGCTGCTCTTTATTACTCCACGTGCTGTAGCCCATCTGCCCATGGCAGTTGGATGCTCTTGTTCCCCAAAGAGCCAGTGGAGAGCCAGACCCAGCTCTCACCCAGTGCTGCACCACTGGCATTGGTGGGAATGGTGGTAATTCAAGAGATCCTGTTGTCTGTTCAAATCGAGCTCATTGCAAACTGCTCCGGCTCCTCCAGCTGCAGATCAGTTCATAACAGCATTCACAAACAATATTTTAATTCCCTTGTTATGTGCATGGCTATATTAAACTGGCAGCTTGAAGGCAAAGGTTAAGGGTTTGCTGTAGTACATGCAATATATTGATTTATTCCCTTGTGGCCAGGTGAGAAGCTGCAGGTGCTGAAGGCCAAGCTGCAGGAGGCCATGAAGCTCCGCAGGACCGAGGAGCGCCAGAAGAGGCAGGCACTGCTTAAACTGGATAATGAGGACCTGGAGGAGGAAGAGGAGGAGGAGGAGGAGATGACAGATGAGTCTGAGGAAGAGGAAGAAGACAATCCTGAGGTCTGTATGCAGCTTTCTTACGTAACTCAGCCTCTCAATTCTGCCTCCCCAGTGAAATGAGACTTTTGTGCACTATTAATATCAGAGAGATTGCCAAGAACTCCTCCTAGAAGCTGAGAAAATTGCCACAGTTGATGAGTTCAGGGTTTGGATTGTCTACAGCTGAGTTAATTTCTACTTTCTTTTCTTTATCCAAACAGTGTTAAAACCAAATGTAAGTGTATAAAAGGTTCTGGTGCCGTTTTCTTTGTACACATCCCTGGCTCATTGCTAGCAGGGGACAGACTGAGGTACCTGCCTGACCTGGGACAGGGTTTGCCAGGAACTTTCCTTTTTGAAAAGGATCAGGACAACTTGGCTGCTTCAGGTGCCTCTGTCAGTTATCTCAGAGAGGAGTAGGTGCATGTAAGGACTGTGAAAGTCACTCAGCTTCATCCCCTGTGTGTTAAAACATGCACTTCAAAAGCATGCACAGAAGTTGGCAGATCAAAGCAAGTCACAGCATCTCTGCTTTGTTTGGGGATGGTTTTTAGGATGTGGAGTTTCTGCTTGATGAAGCTGAGGAAGATAATGAAGATACAGAAGAGAAACGTGTTGAAGATGGTGATAAAGAAACTGACAAAGACTCAGTTGATGGAGAGAAGCTGGAGAAATCTGTGCACTGCAGTTCTGTTCCCAAACCACCTTCCACAGAATCTACACTGATGCTTTTTAAGGACAGCTCCTCAAAAATGGGGTAAATAAAAGTGGTGCCTGAGCCATTTTAAACTTGATCATTACATGTGGGTGTTTTGATTTAAAGTAATTCTTACAAGTATTTTTTCTGTCTTGTTCCAGTTGTTATATGTTAATTCATACATATTTTCTTATAAAAAATCAGTGCTTAGTGGAAGGATGTTTCTCAGCCAGTGCTCTAGATGTGTTTTTGTGTTACCTTGTTTCTTGCAACTAGGTTTGACAGTAGCAATTAATCTTGTATGTATTGGCCAATACATTTTATTTAATAAATTGCAGATATTCTCTTCCTGATGAGAAACTTGAAATAGAAGAAGCTGCAGACAAAGGACCCACCAAGTTAGGTACAGTAGAATTATTACGATAGCTAGGAGGTTTTTCATGTGGCAAACAAGTTTCTATTGAGGTTGGTGTTCAATATTTTTCTAATCACCTCTATAATTATATGGTATGGTTATAAAAGTTTAAACTGATGAAAAAAATGAGGGCTTGAAAAAAGAGGGAAATAAATTTCAAAGTGATACTGGAAAAATTACAGCAACAATCAGAAATCAGTAAGATGAAATTCAGTTGAAGTGTAATATTCACCCTCTGTGAAGAAAAGTCCAGCATGAGCACAAACTAGTGAATTTTTAGCCAAGTGCCAGTGTTGCAATGTAGTATCTTGAGGTTTTACTGGGTCACAGAAGTTAAGCACTGTGTTTATTTCTTTTTCCAGAGGATGATGATTCATTTTCTCTGCCAACACTAGCAAAGGAGAACAGCCACAACAGCAGCTTCGAGCTCATCGGCTCCATGATCCCCTCCTACCAGCCCTGCAACAAGCAGGTGTCCCGTGGAGGGAACTTTGTCTCTGCAGTGGGAGGCTTCAGGTCACCTTCCCCTGGGTTTTTCAAAACCAGCTTTATCAGCTCTGCTTCCAAGGTGAGGTTCTTGGTCCTGTTCCTGCTGTATATTAACCCAGTGGGGAGTGAATAAATGTATTTTATCCTGTCAGATCTGTCAAGAAAATCACACCAGAAGGTGTCATCTGGCCATATGCTTTCATAGGAGAGGAAAACTGTCCCTGGAGTTTAAAATGTCTCCACGTTATAATTTTATTTTTATCCATTCCAAAAACTTGTATTCTAGAACATCAAAGCAAAGATGCTATAATCTGGTTTTATATCTGAAATATGTACATGGTAAACATTTTTTCAGCATATTTACATGGGCTACACAAAATCTGTCAGTGAACTCCTGTGATTTACCAGAGCAGTGTGGACACACTTGACTTCTGCATGGTCTTAATCCTTTAAAATACCTTAAATGTTTTATCCCATTCTTGCTTTTCAATTCTAGGCTTGCAAAACTCTGTGTATTTTTATATTCCTTTGACTAGAGCTCAGGGAAGACGTCTGAGCCTTCTCTTCCCATAGAGGATTCCCAGGACCTGTATAATCCTTCTCCTGAGCCCAAGAGTTTATTTCCAGGGCCTGGGGAGTCTCAGTTCCAATTCTCTCTGGAAGATGACACTCAGAGCCAGCTGCTTGATGCAGATGGGTGAGTAACAGGGGTAAAGGGTGGTGGTTTGTGCCTTTTAGCAGAAATGGGACATCCAGGCCAGCAAGGCTTCTCTAACTACAGACTTTCTTTCAGGTTCTTGAACGTTGGGCAGCACAGGAACAAATACCAGTCCTCCAAGCAGCTGCCTCTGGCCAGCATGGATGAGAACGCGATGGACGCCAACATGGACGAGTTGCTGGACCTGTGCTCTGGGCAGTTCAGCAGCCAGGCTGAACCTGTGCCAAATACCAGCAGCACCAAAAAGCAGAGCATGGAAGAATTGCTCAATCTTTGCTCAGGAAAATTTGTGTCTCAGAGTATGTCCTGACTTCTCTTTTCAGCTTTGGTCACTTGGTTTATAAGCTTTATGCTGAGGTCCCCATTGGTTCTGGGCACTAGTGCAGGGTGTGGGACTCTTGAGAGCTGTGAGTTTGTCACCTTGGTGGGAGCATGCTGACTGTCCTTTCTAGGATGCTCTGACACTTTAAGAAGTAGAAATATATCTAATAAATTGCCATCTTACTGCTTTTTGTAGCAGGCTCTCCAACGTGGGCATCTTCAGTATCTTCCAAGGCAGAAAAAGACAGTGACATAGAAGATCCAATGGCAGAAGCTCTAGCACTGTGTTCAGGCTCCTTTCCCACAGACAGGTTAGTGTTGGCCTTCTGAAAAATGACAAAATTTTATAGTGGTAGTTGTCTTGTTTCACTCTTAATGTGTTTTCCCATTTGATATCAATCCAAACTGCTGTAAGCAGAAGTGTGGTATGTTTTGGAGATGAAAGGGAGGGATACTTCAGACTGCTCAGCTCTGCTCCAGATCAGCAGCACACACTGTTTCCACTGCCACTGTGAAGGGAAATTCTTCATCTTTCACTGATGGTGAAAGAAATGACAAAGAACTTTCAAACTGAGAAAAGATGGTCAGAATGTAGGACTTTGAGGTTTGTTCTGGGCTGTCGCCAGACTGCAGGAACCATAACCAGCATTTTTTCAATTGATTCAAGTAGAAAGGATAGTGAGGCTTAAATGGGAATTCTGGGGGATCCAGGAGGAATTTGAGGGAAACAAACTCAGGATTTAATACTTGCCCTGTGGTTGCTGCAAGTGAAGACCTGAGATCTTTGAACATCAATGGTACTGGGGATTTGGGGCATTTAAAGCTAAATGCTGTTGGGAGGCTGTAGCTCTTTGAAGGCCTCAGACCCGCTATCAGAATGCTTGAAATCTTGCCTTGAATTATTGTGAAGCAATCACTGGAGGTGAAATGAAAACGTGTCTCTCTTTTATTTGCTTTCCCCCAGGGAAGAGGAGGAGGAGGAGCAAGAACTTGGTGATTTTCAGCTTGTAGCAGATGATAATGCCTTTGACAGTGAAGAGGTACGAGCTGATGGAGCAATGTCTCCTTGATATTATGATACACTGGATAAATCACCTTTGTGCAGCAGATCCTCTGGAAAATCTGGGGTGTTCTAGTCTGTTTATCAATTGAAGAACAGAAGAAACTGTCATTACAAAGCAATCCACTCTCAGAAATATCTTCATTTCTGAAAACTTTCTCTTTGACAGGATGAAAAGAGTGGAGACAGTGATGCTGAAGAAGCAGAAATGAGTGATGAAGAAGAAGAGCTGCTGAGACACAGACAGGGCTTGAAGAAGAAACTGTGAGTGCATCTTAATTGCCAGGCAGAAAAGAGTATCAGTAGCACTACAAAACCAGTCTGTGGTGGTTCCCTCCCCGCTTAATGTTTTTGTGGTGTGGCTCTGGCTGCTTTTTTGCTTTGGTGCTGTCATGTTGCACGAGTTTAACTGTGGTGCTGGTGGGTTAGAGAGGATTTCCTTTATGATTTTAATCACAGATGGAAATCAAAAGGCTACAGTGAAAGCAATGTAACTTTTTTTTGACCAAAATAAATGCAGGAGTGTTGCTGTCATTCCTCATGTCTTAAGATCTTTGTTCTAGTAAATAAAACATCTCATTGGCAGTTATTGCCATCACATTTGGTAGGAATTGGTAGGAATTTGGTAGGAATCTGGTGGATGGCAATAGTTTGGGGTGTTGTGTGTTGGCAGGTTGTGTGGAAATGTGCAAGAGCTCAAGTCTTGGTCTTATCAAAAATTAAAGATGTATCATCTAGCACACATGTTAATTTTATGTCAAAAGATAAATCTTGCTTTCAGAAGATTTTTTTGGTTGATTTTTGGTCTACCAAAGTGACCCCTTCCTGTTCCCACAGAAAACTGCAGGATTTCATGGAAGATGAGGCTGAGCTGTCAGGGAGTGACGTGGGAAGTGAGGATGAATATGATGGAGAAGACCTGAACGAATACGAAGAAGAGGTTATTGATGAGGAACTCCCTAATGAAGTGGAATTAGAGAATCAAATACAGAAGTTCCACATGTCAGTGATGGTATTAGTAGATATCTGTGTGTGTGTGAGGTCCTGGCTCCCCTCAGGACTAACCCCCTGTCTCCTGTGCTGGCAGGAAGGCGATGCTGGACGACGACAAGCGCCAGTTACGCTTGTACCAGGAGAGGTACCTCCTGGATGGAGACCTGCACAGTGATGGCCCTGGCAGAACGAGGAGGTTCAGATGGAAGAACATAGGTGCCTTTCTGATCAATAGATGGGTTAAAGATTGGAAAGTGTGTATGAAATAGCACACTTGGAGTTAAAGAGTCTTTTGGAATTGGGTTGTGGGTGGGTGTCTGTTTTGGGATTGGTCAGTGTTTGGTTCTTTACTAGTCTACGTGTTTTATGGCTCTTCTCAAATTGAGAGCTGATTATTTTTTTCCTTTGTCTAGATTACGCTTCACAGGATGACTTGTTTCAGAGAGACTCAGATTATGATGATGAAAATGAACAGTTTGATGAGACAGAAGCGAAGTGGAGGAAAGAGCGATTTGAACGAGAGCAGTGGCTCCGGGAGCAGGTATTGGTCAGCCCAGAGCAGCCTCCTGCTCAGGCTTTGTGCCATTGCTGGCTGTGAAATTGTTAGTTCCTCAAGTTCAACTCCAGAAAAAACACCATCCATAAATGTATCCTTGTTTTTCATTGTGAATTCTGCTCTTTCTCTTCTAAGTATTATAAAGAGAGGAGCTAATTGAGAAGGAAGAGGCAAACCAGCTGTTCTGAAACACATCAGCCTCAAAGCTGGAATGAGGCTCTTCTGCTGGGAGCAGAACTTCAGGTTTTAGAAGTTTCAGTGTTAGGTCAGATTTGGCTGAATGTGATACTACAGGTTTGCTGCTCATTAATAGAAGGAGGATGATAAAGCATCTAAGAAATTGCAATCAACGTTTACAGCAGAAAGTAAATAAAAATGGATATTTACAAAGTGAAGAGATTTGGTCTATTTAAAATACTGAATGAAATGTTCCTTCTTAATAGGAACTTTTTATCTTACCAAATGTTTTCTCTCTGCTACAGAAGGAAAAAAATAAAGAGCAGGAGGAGGAGGAGGAAGAAATTGGTGAAGACAGTCAGTTCATGAAACTAGCCAAAAAAGTAACAGCCAAGTCCCTGCAGAAGAAAGGTAAGGCTGCTTTTTATGCTAGTGACAATCAAGTGAGAGGAAGTTTGATTTCCAGTCACCACTCTTGGTCTCTAGTGAAGCAGGATCAGAAAACTCTAGTGTCTGATTTTCTTACACCAGTCTGAGCTTGTGTCTTCCAGAACTTGAGAAGCTAAAGGTATAAAAGCATTGAGAACATCATGATAATTGTGTGTATTTACTTAATAAAATAGTCCGTTACTTCTTGAAAACAAATTTTTAGAGTGGAAATAAATTCTTCTACATCTTTTAGTCTTTCTTTCTCCCTTTGCTTGCCTCTAAGTCACAGAGATGTGGATTCTAAGTGACACTCAACCTAGCAGGTTCTCCAAGTATCTGTGACTTAAGGAAAAACTAATGTAGTGAAAACAAATTTAAATTTTCCTTGGTTGTGGCAAGGACATGACCCCAAGTGTGTGGAGCTGTTTCAAATCCAAACTTTCCCTTCTGACTGATAGAACTAATTGCCAGAGTCACCTACCAGTTGTATCACTCATAGCATAATTTGGTGCAGATTTCCCCCCCTCCACCACAGTATTTACTTCTGTTGTCAATTCTAAGTTCCTCAGTTTGCTGTAAAATTGCTTTCCTCCAAATGAAGGCCAGAAGCTGATGTTCTCCCCTCTGTCTCCAGTAGCCAGCCCAGCAGTGGTGGTGCAGGACACGGCACTGCTGCCCAGGAACCCCTTTGAAACCTTCAGACCTGCCAGCGATGTCCAGGTGGGTCATGGCCTGAGAGACTCCATTTCCAAACTCATCTGGAGATCAGAGCTGGGCTGAGGTTCTGGCTGTTTCTGGCTTGTGTGGTAGTGAATAACCTTGAGGTTTTTTTTTTAAGAGTAACCTACTAGAAGAGCTGCCTTGTCTGAGTTGTTTAACATAGCATTTCTTTGTTCTTCAGATAAAAAATGGATCTCTCCTGAACAGACCTAAAGCTGTCCTGCAGAAACTAGCAGCAATGTCAGATCTTAACCCCAACGCCCCTCGGAATTCAAGGAATTTTGTCTTTCACACCCTTTCCCCAGACAAGAGTGAAGAGGCAAAGGAGAAATCAAAACTTCAGGTAAAGATCTGTGTAGGTTTAAACGACAGGCACCAAGCACTGTCAGGGAGTTAAGAGCTGATTCAAATTGTCTCTAGTATGTGCTCTCACACCAAATAATTCTCTGATAATTCAGAATTGAACCTTTTTGGAGACTTTGTATATTCTATATTTGTATTTTCTTCACCTGCAGGTGAAGAAAAGAAGTTCTCCTGCAGTAATAACCCCCCTGGCCAAGCGGCCCAGGGTGGACAGCACAGAGGAGACCAGCCAGAGCCGAAGCATCTTCCAGTACTTGGAGAGCTGAAGGGTTTGTGCAGGGCCAGGGGTTGTCTCTGGTCCCTCTGCCAGCAATCAGCAGGAAGGTAAACAGGCTGCACCTCCTCCTGCTGCCACTTAATTCACAAGCTCCAGTAATTCCCAGGACATGTTGTTTATTCCCTTGTTTTTCCTCAGTGCTCTGTGTAAAGGAGAGCACAAACCCAGGCTTGGGTGAAGTGTTTACTGGGCCTTTCCCAAGCATTAAGGGAACTGACACTACTCTACCCTGTCCTCACAGAGCCTCCTGTGTCTCAGCCCCATCTGAAAGCACCAGAGATGCTGCCCTTAGCTTAAAAAAGGGATTTCTGAGCTGTGGGTAAGGAGAAGCTGTTGGCTCTGGCAGGACATGTGCTGTTTACACTCGTGGTACCAGGGTGGCTGAGGCTTCCTCCAGTGGCTTCTTTTCTCTCATGTTAAGCATTTATTAACTTTTTAAGAAGCTCTAATTTATATTTAAAGTGTAGACTTTAAAAAAAGGTCCTGGTCTTTTATGAGACAGTACGATAAGAATTTCTCTCCAAGTTTTTATTACTGTTTATATCCTTGCACATGGATACACATGTTTGTGTGGGGAGAGGGAAGACTGTGAATAACAGATGTGGGAGAGGAAGAAGAGAATTTCTGGCACTTCTGATTGCAGGTTGAGTGTGTTAAGGTAGGGACCAGACAGGGGCAGGACAGTGACCTGCTCTGAGCATCTTCCCAGGACTTGGTGTCACTTAAGCTGCCAGCTCTGAACTGTAAATGTTGTAACATCACAAGCATACACCTGGTGTGCTACATGTTAAATATTTTACTGTATATTATGTTTATAAAGTATTATGGTACTAATTGGAGTGCAATTTTACAATAAAACCTGGTTTTAATTCTGGAGGCAGTTGGAGTTCATTTACAGGATTTCACTTGTTGTCTGTATGGGGGCTTTTTTCCAAAATGTTTCTTTATCTCTGCCTCTTATTTTCATTGCTGCTCTTCTTTTGTAGCCACAACCAAGCCCCTCACTAAGAACAGCTGCAATAATACTGGAATACAACAAAACCAGCCCCTTCTGTGTCCAGTGGAGGGTAGATTCTCAAGTCTTCCATTTAGGTTTGCATAGAACTCTTGGCCGTAAGAATGTGTTTCTTTTTATTGATTCAATAGTTGTGGTTCTGTTAGTTATCTTTGGCTTGAGGCATGCAAATCTCAGTTCATTTGAGCAACTGTAGTAATTAATATACCTGGATTTGGGATGGGAGGCTGGAGAAAGAGAGTGAAGGAGGAAAGGTCACTTGTGTTTTTCCTGGAGGAACATCCCATAACTGAAAGATCTCTGAATATCCACCTGATTTTCTACCGTGGTGTTTGCACTGACTTGTAAGTTGTGCTAATTCAGCCCAGATTTACTGGACAAATATGCAAAGCTGCAAAATTCAGCATCTTCTCTTAATTTTGCTGATCCTGCCACTAGAGAGCAGCAAGAGAATGTCCTTCCTCCAGCAAAGGGGAACAGGTATTGGCTGGGATACTCTGACCCAAGGGGGAGTTGTTAGTTTTCCATGCTCTGTGGCACTGTAAAGGATTAAATTTATATAGACCTACAATTTTGCATTAGAAGGTAGCAGCTTAAAAAGCACCTTTAATGGGTTTTCTTTGTCCTGGGGCTCTTGCTGGCCTTTCCTCAGCACACACTGGTCACAACTCCTGCATTTGTTTCACTTTCCCTTTAGAATTTCCTCTTCAAAATGTGTTTTGCTTGTTCCAGAGCCTAGAAAAATATTGTTGGGCCTGAAGAGCTTATAAATGGAAATAGAACGGGAAGATTTGTCTGCTGCTGGTCAGAGTAAATGTTTTCTCCCCACAAGAACCTTTCAGGAGCTCAGGGTTGTGGAAATGCTGCTGGAAAGCACCACATGGCACCCAGGAGTCCTTCCAGGGGAGTCAATTCCCTGTGCTCT
The DNA here is from genome assembly GCA_013401335.1 of Brachypteracias leptosomus. NCBI lineage: Eukaryota > Metazoa > Chordata > Aves > Coraciiformes > Brachypteraciidae > Brachypteracias > Brachypteracias leptosomus. The sequence goes on from VYZX01022728.1 coordinate 43,124, forward strand.
GAGGGGTGAGTCCTGCAGGAGCTGAAACCCAACAGAGGAGGGTTTGAACATGTGCTGAGATGCTGCTGGTGGTTGTGCTGGACTCCTGGGGGTTCAGTTTGACCCTGGCCTGTGCTGACCCCCCCTCCTCACCCATCCCCAGCTCTTCCAGGGCTGCCCCCACCTCTGTCTGGCACATTAACACAGCTTTGGCTTCTCATTGTCAGGTATCGACCCAGCTCTGCCCTCCTGGCACTGAGGTGCTGCTGCTGGGCTGATGGGGAGAAAAATCCCCCCCAGCTGCTGCTGGAAGTGCCAAGAGTGCTCGGGGGGGTGTGGCTGGACAGGGAGGAGAGGCACAGAGGGGTGAGGGGGGGTGGGAATGAGGGTCCTTGCACAGCCCAGGGGCTGTCGTGCACCTCAATCTGTGCAGAAAAGGTCTGTGGGGCTGAAGGAATTGCTCCTCCTGCTGCTTTTCCCCTCTGATCATTTCTGGGGCTGACTCCTGGCAGGTGAGGTTTGGGTTTGGCTTTGTATGAGATGCAAAAGTGGCTGCACGTTGGTAGGACACCAGGGTTTCTATGAGTGAGGAGCTGTGATAACCGCACCGCCCTGCCTCAGTTTCCCTTGCGCCAGGGACAGGAGGAACAAAACCTTTCAGAGCCAAGTTCCTGGGCTGCAAAGTGTGCAGAGAAGGAGCTCTGGGGAGCCCAGATAGAGTGAAGAAATTAAAGAAGAACTTTAAGCAGAGGTGGTGTGGCCGGGCTGGGGGCAGGGTTAGCATTGCAGACACGTCCATAATCAGAGCTCTCGCCGCCGCTCGGCTCCTCGGGGCTCAAGGCAGCCACTGAATTATGTTTTCTTTGCCTTTTTTTTGTTGTTGTTGTTTCCTTTTTGCCAAGAGACTGAAAGGGGGAGAGAAAAAAAACTATTTGTTTGTCTTGTCTAATTTAATTTATGTTATTTATCAAGTAGACAGGTTATTTGGGAAACCAGATGGACCCAGGCTAAAATCATCTGTATTTCCAACATGTGAAAAATTATGTCAGAGTGGACACATGAAAAGCAGCGTGTGGGGTGTGGGTGCTCTTAGCCCCACACCTCCCCTGTCCTGGGCCTTTAATCACTTGTCCTGGACCCATTAGGAGGGTTAAAGGACAAAAAGACCCCCCAGGCACCCACCAAGTGTGGGTGGGGAGGGGTCTTCTGGAGCAGCCCTGTCAATTCTTTACCCTCCCTGCTCCTTAGCTAGTGGATCCTGTCTGTGGATGAACTGGTGCAGTTTGGGGCCTGTGAAAGAGTCTTTAGCATGTGCTTGGGTTTGGGGCAGAGCAGGGGATGTTCTCAGGGGCTGTTTCTTTTCCTTGGGGTTCTCCTTAGCCAGAAAAGGGGACAGGGAAGAGGGAGAGCAGCAGAAATAGGCAGGGATGGCTCTAGAGTAACAAATGGAGTAGAGAATTCAAGAAAAACAGAAATACAGTGTCAGAATATAGTAAAAGAAAACAAGAGCTCTCTGTTACTAACAGGTAAGTGCTTTTATGTCTAAGAATAAATAGATAACAGCAGAGAGGGGGAAAACCCAGCTCTGAGGGGCTGTGCATGGGGGGGACACACAGAAATGGCTTCAAGTTGCCCCAGGGGAGGTTTAGGATGGACACGAGGAACAATTTCTTTCCCACAAGGGCTGTGAAGGGCTGTGCCAGGCTGGGCAGGGCAGTGCTGGAGTCCCCATCCCTGGAGGGGTTTCCAAGCCATGGAGATGTGGTGCTGAGGGACAGGGGTCAGTGGTGCCCTGGCAGGGATGGAGAACGGGGGGACTCCATGATCTTAAAGGTCTTTTTCAGCCAGAACAATTCAGTGATTGCTGATTTATTGCCCCTCCCTGCCCTCTGCCCCCCAGAGCAGAGCCCCAGCAGCTCCTGGCTGTGCAGGGTCCAGCCAAGCTCCTGACATGGAAAATCTGAGAGCTGCAGCAGGACTGGGGTTTATTGGGTGACCTGTAAGGCAAAAGTTTTGTTCTGTATTAACTATTAGTCATTAATATTATTTATAACATTGCGTGTGCTCCGTGTGGACAGATGTTCAGTCCTTGGCGGTTGTTATTTTCTCTTGTATCACCCAGAAGCCCAATTTATGGCTCACTCCAGCTCTGCTTCTCCAGGCAGCAGGGCTCTAAACCAGCTGTAATTAAAGAAAATGACAGAAAAGATTGTAGCACAGGGGGGAGGGGCTGGAGCAAATCTTCCAGCTTTGTGAGAGATTAATTTTATTTTTAGCTAATATTTTTTTTCCCTTCCTTTGCTCCTCAAGGCTGTTTTCATGCAACACGCTCCGTGCTGCTTCCCTTGCAGTGGCCCATTGATTTTTTTCAATATTTGATGATGCTCGTGTTCAGTGATGGAGGATCAGGATCTGAGAGGTGAGTTCCCCTCGGAGGGTGGGATGTGCATGGATTTGTGTGTCCTCACACCCTCCCAGCCCCCCAAAATCCCCCCCTGGCCTCCCCAGTTCTGGTGGCAGATCCCTCAAGAAGCACATCCCAGCTCCACCAACCCCAGCTGCTGGTGCTCCAGCCAAAAGGCAAAGCAAACCTACCCAGCCTGCTGATGTAAAAGAGATAATTAAAGCAACAGGTAATGAAAGCTGCCATGTGGTCCCTATTCTGCATGACGTGAGGGTGATGCTCGCAGTGGATGAGCTCACAGGCTGAGCTGGAGGTATTTTGGTGGCCTTTGCTCCACCTACAGCTCTGCTGAGCGTGGGTGATCTTCAGAGATGGGATGACATGAGCCCCAAAGTATGAAAACAGGGCCCGAGGTGCTGGAAACAGCCCCCAGCCTGACCCATGTGCTGCCAGACATCAGCGAGGACATGTCCCCATCTCCCAGGACACCCCCTGAGCCCAGCAACAACTTCCCTCCCCTGCGCCCATTAGAGTTTTGCCCCAGGAGGCTGCCCAGGGCTGCTAAGGAGGGCATGGGGCTGGTGTGGTGCCACCACCCCGGGTGCTGGTGTGAGCCCTGGGCACAGGGGGTGAGCAGGAGGGGACGTTGCTCCCTGCTCTGCCCCAGCCCCTGGTGCTGGGGGTTGGGGACAGCATCGCCCAGAGCCACCCGAGCATCCTGCGAGGGGAAGAGCAGCTCTCCCAACATCTGCTTGGTGTTTGTTTGCCTTTCAGTCCCATTCCTACCCTGCCTCCCCCTCCTCTTTCATCCTTCCATCTGCACAACCCTAAAAATAGGGCTAGAGCCCTTCATGGCTTCATAGAGACCCCGTTTGCAGCCCGGGCAGGAGGGTTGGGAGCTGCTGGTGTCCTTCCAGTGTTGGTTCCCCACCATAGAGCAGGCAAGGAGGCCCAGATCCCTGCACTCCCTGATTTTTGCTCCACACGAGCAAACCCTTGGGCACCATGCCCTGCTCGGAGCCCTGTCCCTACCCTGGGGGTCCCTGTGCCTCCCCCTCCCCAGCCAGGCTCAGCCCCAGCCCCTCCCAGGCAGGGAGCAGGGCGAGCATCACTTTGGCACTTCCCCGTATCCCCCCCGCCCCTTCCCCAAGCGGCTATGAATAAATCATTGTTTTATTAAAGGGAAGCAGCTGCTTTTTTCCTTCTTCTCTTTCTTTCTGACACTCCAGCCATCCCCACACGAGCCCTTTGGCACATGCTCGAACGCCAAGAGCCCCATTGAGGGCCCCTGGAGCATAGCAATTGATACACAGAGCTCCCCAAATCCCATTCAGGCCCCGCTTTTCTGCACGAGCAGCCCCTAAACAGCTCATTCACTGCTCTTTTTGTCGCCGGGGTTAAGTGGTTAAGTGTGTGTGGAGCCCATAAAAGGCCTTTACTCCATGAAAAGCTATATTTACATTGTAATCACCAAAGAACTGTTTAGGCAGTCAATGGCGGGGATGGCGAGGGGCAGCCGGGCGGGGGCTCAGCGCTGTGCCCCTCACCCCTCCCGCTGATCCCCCCCTGGAGCAGGACTTTTGTGGGATTAGGTCCCCCCACACCAGCTGCCGGGGGGCCGCGGGAGCTGATGCTCTTTGTCTGGGCACAGAGCTGGGGACAGCCCAGGCACCCTCCCCGGCATCCCGGTGGCCTCAATCCCCACCCCAGCAGGGACCAGCACCCCGGGATGCTCCTGCCCATCAAGCCAGCAGCCCCTTTGCCTTGTGAAAGGACCAACCCCCCCCCATCATTAACCAACCTCCCATCGTTATCAGCCGGGGCCTCCCCGATCCCCCCTGTGTGTGAAGAGTGAGCTAAAACTGTATCACTTTAACGAGATTAATTGAGCACAGTGAAGAACAGCAAAAATGAAATTAATTCCCCAGGAGCAGGGCCAGGGCTTCCCCCTCCAGCAGGAGCTGTTGCCAGTCATCACTTAGGTGATGTTCCAGCTGATATCCCTGTCGGGAATGCTCCTGGTCTCCCCACACGGGTGTGGATGTTTAGAGCAACTACATTTGAGGAGAAAATAGAGCAGAAATTCCCCATGTCCCCCTGCAAGTCTCTGTGGGGTTTGCCCAAGAGGGACCAGCACTGGGATGGCTGGTGGGAATGAGATGCTGCATCCCAGCAGGCACAGGATGGGGATGGAACGAGGATGGAGATGGGATGGGATAAGGATGGGGATGGGGACAAGGATGGGATGAGGATGGAGGTAGAATGAGGATGGGGATGGGATTGGATGAGGGTAGGGATGGGGATAGAGATGGGGATGGAGATGGGATGAGGATGGGATGGGATAGGATGGGGATGCTGCTGCCCCCAGCCATGTACCTGCAGAGATCCCTATTGGGGAGCAATTGCAAACCACACTGGTCCCATCACAAACCCCCTGGGCGAGGTGTCCACAGCCCAGGGGACACTGCCCCGGGTGCTGGAGCCGTGGTGGGGGAGCTGCAGGGACGCGTGTGCCCTCGCTGTGTGCTCCCTTCCCCTGCTGTGTCTGTCTTGTCTGCTCCTGGAAACGGAAATTAAACTGTTTTTATAGTTATCAATTACACACCCTGACGTTTGCTGGTGCCTAGTGTGAGCTTTACGATAGAGCAGGTTTGAAAGTGTTTTACTGCACCCTCCAGCTCTGTGGAAATTGTAATTACGAGGCTGAACAGGCTGGTTGAGCAGAGGAGCCGATTTTCCCCAGTGGGCAAACCAGCCCCTCTCTGGGAGCCAGGATGGCCCAATTTTTCCTCAACATGAGCTGGGACGTGGGTGCCTGATGCCAGGGGATGTCCCTGCTCTGGCAGCATCCCACGGGCTCCCTCCAGCATCCCCCTTTGCCCCTCTCCCCAGCATCCCCGAGCCCTTCCCATCCTTGCAGGGTTTTGTTTTCCCTCTGCTTTGGCTCCCGCCTGGATTTTTCAAAGGCTCCGGAGCAGCTCCCTCCTTCCCTCCCTCCCCCGGCTGCTGCACATTGTTCAAATTAGTGCCTAAATGAAAGGATATTGTTGGTTCCTGTTGGGAGATAATAACCTCGGTAGCGGAGGGAATTTCACCCATGCAGAGAGAATTTCCCGGGCTGCCCGCGCCAGGAGAGCCCCTCGCCGGGACCCAAGGAGCCTGCTGGGAACGGCCCCGCCAGGAAGCAGGGGGTTTTTCTTGGCCCGATGCTCTAATTGCTGAAAACTCTGCTTTCTGACCTCAAAAATGCCACCGCTCCCTGCCCGGCATGGGGGCACCTGTGGCAGGGTCAGTGCCCAGAGGCAGCGGCTGCTTTTCCCTGTGGAAAAGTTCTCCTGCTCCCAAAGCCCATGGGGGTTTGGTTCTCCCTTTTATTTCCCACCCCTCTCTCTTCTCTCACGGTGCTGGGGAAGCTCAAACCCCTCATTCTGCTGGGGAAAAGTAAGAAAGAGGGAGGGAAACGAACCCAACCTTGGAATTCCAGTGTCTATTTTTCATTGACTCATTGAGGCTGGAAAAGTCCTCCAGGATCATCAAATCCAACCTTCATCCAACATCTCCCTGACCCCTAGACCTTGTCCCGAATTTTTATTAAAAAGCAGAGGATTCCAGGCATGAGGAATCTTTTCTGCTGGGGGTCTCAGTCAGCACCAGCACACCCCCAGTGACCCTGTGCCCAGCACTGGGGCTGGCACCATTGTCCCGGTGGTGGCAGCCCTGGCAGGTGCTGGTGGCACCAAGCAGCTCACAGTGCCAGGGACCCCCCCTGGCAGCCAGATCCCCCCCTACAAAGCCCACGTGCCACCCCACCTGGCTGCAATGTGGACAGCCTTTAATTGTACACCCCCAGTTTTAATTTTTCCAGCCAGTTTTGCTCTGATTGAATTTTAACAGATGTTTTGACTCGTTGTAGGTGGAGGGGAAGCTGAGGGGAAAAAAAAAAACCAAACCCAAAGTGTTTTTTGATTAGAGCTTGTTCAAAGTTCTCTGGCGGAGCAGTTTCCACATCAGAAAATTCTGATTATGTGCAATCAAACCTTTAATTTCCACGAGCACAAGGCAAGATGATTCCTCCAGGTCAGGATCTGATCGAGTTATTACTCAAAGCAGGGCAGCTGAAACGGGGCCTTTTATCAAATATCGTGACAAAGGGATAAATTGAAGCATTTGTGGAATGTATCAGATTCGTGTCCAAGACTGAAATTTCAAAATCCTGAAGTTCTCAGCGTTATGAGGTCCAAATGTGGAGCTGTTCTGCTCCAGGACAAGTGTGCAGCACTTGGGGGGGTGCAGGGAGCTGCCTGGCTGGGGCTGTTCCATCTGGTCCCAGTGCTGCTGAGGGGTCTGTGCTGTGGGATGTGATGGTTGGGGAGGATGGATGATGCCCCTGAGCCCTCATGGGGCGGCTGGCAGCACAGGTCTTGTTCCACCAGCCCTTTTGAATTCATTCCACAGCTCTTCCCAAGGGCAGCATTGCTGCAAGGGGCTGTTTTGCTGGAATTATTAGGTTTTGGTGAGGGCAAGAGCACAGCAAACACTCCCCGAGTTGTAACCCACAATCAGGGGCATTGCTGCTGGTATCAGATTATTTGCCCCCTGCCCAGAGCATCCCCTGTCCCGGGCTGGTGCCTTGGACAGGGACAGCCCAGGGATGTTCCGTGCTTGGGCTGGAGCTGAGGATGTTGTGCTCAGGCTGGTGAGTTCTGGCAGGTATCAGATGATGGGAACATTTCAGGTAGTGCTGCTGCCCCAGCACAGCAAAGGAAAAACCAGCCCCTTAAAGGTACACAGTGATTTTCATCCCCAACCCCTCACACACAGAAAAATCCCTTGGCTGAGTGAGCTGTTTGCAGGTCTGGGATGTGGCTGGAGCAGATGAGGGGACCCCCAGGCAGGGATGTCCCGTGGCACAGGGAGGTGACACTGAGGGGCAAAGCCACCGGCCCAGGCAGCGAGCGCCCGTCCCTCCCCCTTCCTCCCCGTTTCCCAAACAATTTCCTAATCTGGCCGTTCTGTCTGGAGTTTATTAGTGATTCACAGGCCGAGAGGAAATGGTGATTTTTGGGTCCTGGTCTGAGGGAAGGGGTGGAGCTGGCGTCAATATTCCCCTTTTAGCTCAGCGGTGATGGAGATGGAGATGATGAAGATGATGGAGGTGAGGATGGGGACAGGTATGGAGATGGGGCCAGGGATGAAGATGGAGCAGGGTCAGGGATGGGGCCAGGCTGGCTGTGATGCTCAGTTCCCGTTTCCCCCCCCAAGGCTGGTGGCTTTGCCAGCCCTCCCGGAGAGCAGCACCAGGGCTCGCACAGCCTGGGGGTGCTTTTCTTTCCCTCAGCCTACAAAAGGAACCAGGACCTATGAAAATAAGAGAGTTGTTTTTAAATTTTGTGAGGCCAAGCGGACAAACCCTTTACATCATCCTCCTCCTCCTCCCTCTCCCTCCATCAGCAGGACTCCTCACAACAGATTTTCCAGCCTCAACCCTGTAGTCCTGGGGCAGCATGAAGGTCCCAGCAGCTCCTAGTCCCAATGTCCCCCATGGCCACATCCTTACCTGCATGACCTGATGCTCGGCCCCAGTTTCTGCTGGGTGCTGCTAGGGCTGCTCCCACCCAGCCACCAGCTCCCCAGGACCCCTCCATGTCCCCCCCACCCGAGTATTTACCCCAATGTGTTCACAATTAGGGTGGGGGGCACAGTGGCCGCAGTCAGCAGCGGGGCAGCCAGGGCTGGAGGTCACCAAGCTGTTTACTTTAATTTCTCTGAGAGCTTTTTGGGAGATTTCCCTCCTGCGTTATTAAACTCAGATGAGCCGCTGGGGAGGTTGGGTCGCATGTGGTTCAGGGCACTTTTTTCTTCTCTAAGTTTTTTTTTGCAATGTTTCACCCTTAACTCTTTCGGGACGGGTTCCCCACCTCAGGACCGGGGTCCTGGGCTGAGCCTGCTGTGGGGACAGTGGCTCCTGGGTGACCTGTGTCGCTGGTGGGCTGGTGCCCAGGTGTTCTTGGCCATGAGGATGCTCAGCAGAGCCCATCCCAGCATCGCTGTGTGGCCAAGCATGGCCCCACCATGGCCATCACCTACATGAGGGGTCCTGCCCAGCTCCAGCCAGGCCAGTGCCCTGTGTGGGACAGGACAGGAGATGGGACCCAAGGGGAGCCCAGGGAGCTGGTTGGGCTTGAAGAACGATTTCCATCATGGCCAGGGCTGGGATCCCATCTCCAGCACTGCACTGCTGGGTTTCTACTGGTGCAATGATGGTCCCGATGGTCATGGAAGCACCCTGGGTGCAAGGAGGCTCCTGCAGCCAGGATAGACCGTGAGCCCAGGGGAAGGGGACTGCACCCAGGGTCCTGGGGACCTGCTTTGGTGGAGAAATAAGTTACCAGTGCCTTCTGGAGTGGCACTGGGGGGTCACCCCAGCACCCTCCCTCCCTCTGAGCCCCCAGGCACACTGTGCTTATCTCACCCAGCTCTGGAACCCCAGAGCATCATGTCCTGTGCTCAGTCTCCTTAAATGATTTTTAATTTCCTGGAGGGAGAGCTTTTAATTTATTTCTGGAACAAAGTCGAGGAAGGGGAGGGGAAGATGACTCTGAAATCCATCACTAAGCCCCCTCTACCTCCAAACCTTCCCTTTCCCCTGGCCCCAAAGGGATGAGCCTAGCCCTCCCCATGTCCCCACATCCCCTCTGGTGCACCCTGGGCTGGGGTCTCCTCTGGCAGCATCCTTGGGGCGAGGGGCAGCGGGGGCTGTGGGTTCACCCTGTTCACAGGGCTACGGAGCTGGTTTCATTGCAAGCAGCAGATCCCTCTGGTCTCCATCAGACACAGATAATCCTGGGACTGAACCTGAGCTGCCCCAGTGTGGGAGCAGCCCCAGCGAGATGAGCTTCCTTCTGCTCGTTGAAGTCCAAACTGATGCTTAAAAAGGCCCATTTCAGATGTGCCTCCTCCCAGTAAACCAGGGGAAATGGTCCCTGGATGGGTGAAACTCTCCTCCTTGCTCTCAGTGATGAATGATTTGTTTTGCTTTGAGTTTAGGCCCTGCATGGCAGCAAAGACAAACCAACACTAACAGCAAACACTAGGCTCAAGGCTGAGCCCTTTGTTTGTCCAAACCCTTTTTTCTTTCCTACCCATTCACAGGCGCCTCTGAGTCAGTTTCTGCCTTTCCTGTGTGACAGGGTTTGTTCCTTTCATCTTGGGCTCTCCTAGGAGCAGCCCCAGTGCCCCACTTACAGCTCTGGGTCCTACCCCACTGGTTTCTCCTCGATGGAGATGTCAAAGCCTTTGAGGCTGGGGCAGTCTGGAGCAGGAGGGGCTGCCCAGGGGCCTGTCAGGCAGATGGGAAGTTAAAAGAACTTATTTACCACTTATTAGCATTATTGCACTGCTCTGAGTCATTGCAATGTCATGGGGGAACATCTGCTCTAGGCATTTCTCCCCTGTGTCCCACCTTCAACAGTCCAGAGCTTTGGAGAACCTTCATCCATCCTGAAAGCACCTTCATCCTCTTCTCCTCTTCCTCTGGGGAGGTGGGAGGTGCTGAGCCCTTGGCTTTGGACAGGGTGGGTTTGGGCTGTGAAGCCCTTGGGATGATGGCGCCACATCCAACCAAGAGCTGCCATGGGATGCTGGTGAAGGCCACATCAAGTGAACCCTGTAGGAGACTAGGCCATCCCTGCTCGGGGCAGCTCTGCGGGTACCAGGGGCCTGGCACCCTGGCCCCACAAAGCCTCTTTATCCCCCCAATGCACATGGTGCTTCATGTGACCCCTGGGGCCAGCCTGGCGCCCGTGGGAGCCGATTGATGTTGCTGAGTCTTTTCCTTTCCCAGCATGTGGACACCCCAGATCTGGGTGAGGGAAATAAAGGTCCCATTGAGAGCGTGGGTCCCACCATCCCCCTCATCCCCTCAGGGACCTGCTGAGGCTCATGGGACCGATGGGAAGGAGCCAGCATGTCCAGGATGCAGCCACCCTGTGCACCTCCCACCCCACACCAGGGCTGTGGGTGCTGGGGGCTCCAGCCCATGGTTCCTTGGTCCCTCTCCCACCCTTCTCCCTGGCCAGGCAGACACAGGAGGAATTTTCTGTGGGATGCTATGGATGTATAGGGATCATGGCACGTATAGAGGTATAGGTGGTGTATCAACAGCTGTATGAAGATGAGCCAGTGTGGCCAAGGTGGCCACCAGCATCCTGGCTTGGATCAGAGCTAGTGTGGCCAGCAGGACAAGAGGACACGGCTTCAAGTTGCACCAGAAAAGGTTTAGGTTGGACATATGGAATAATTTATTGGTGGCAAGGGCTGTGAAGGGCTGTGCCAGGCTGGGCAGGGCAGTGCTGGAGTCCCCATCCCTGGAGGGGTTTCCAAGCCATGGAGATGTGGCGCTGAGGGACAGGGGTTAGTGGTGCCCTGGCAGTGCTGGGGGGGCGGTTGGGCTGCATGACCTCGCAGTTCCCACCCCACCAGGTCTCCGCCGCTCTCCCCCCCCGTTCCCATCCCGGGCCCGCCCCCGGAGCTCCCGTCGGAAGCGGCCGTGACGCTGCCCCGCGCGGAGCCGCTTCCGCTGCCGCCGGCGTCGGACCGAGCCCGGGACGGTGAGTGCTGGGGGGGGTGGGGGGCTGCCGGGCTCGGGGGTCGCAGTAAACCCCCCCCCATCACATCCTCCTCCTCCTCCTCCTCCCTCCTCTTCCCGCCGTAGTGCGGCTGGGGGAGGGGGGG
>VYZX01022728.1:73429-127888 GCA_013401335.1 Brachypteracias leptosomus
CATCCCCATCCCCATCCCCATCCCCATCCCCATCACCATCCCCTGCCCAGGGAATGATGGTTGCTGGTCCCGGGATGCTGCCAGGAGCTGGAGCAGCACAAGGAGACCCGTGAGCAGCCCCCTCACCTCCACCATCAGGGCTCCTTCGCAGAATCATGACGAACATCAAGAAAAAAGCAACCACAGACAAAAAGAAGGGAGGAGGCAGGAGCCCAGGCAGTGTGTTCCCTGACAAGAACCCGAGCTGACAGAGCTCGGCGTGTTGAGAGTAATTGGCAGCCTCTGCCCGGGAGATGCCCAGGGACAAACCTGCTCCGGGCCCCCGCGATGCTCGTGCCGGTGCCCCCGGGTCGTGGGGGCTGGGGTGGGGGGTCCGGCCCCTCCGCCCTGGGGAACATCAGCCTGCACCTGAGTAATGAGACCAAACCCAGAGAAAACACACATGAAAAGGAAGGGAAAGAGAAACTCTTAGGAAATAAGATCAAAGTCCTGCCCTCAGAAATGTCCTGCAGCCAGGAGAGAGCCCTAATTGCGGCAGCACTGCTCGCTGAGCTCGGGAGGGAGCTGTGGAGAACAGGCTTGGGTGGACCCCGAGCTCCCAGCACCCAACTGGGAGGAACAGGAGCATCAGGACAATGCTGCGTTTGGCTTTTCTTATTTTGGAGTGTTCCTGCCCCCATTCCTGCAGGTCCATGGAGCTTGGGAGGGATGTAAATGAGAAGAGATGTGATGCTGGTCCTCACTGAAGGGTGAGCAAGAAGGAGCAGGGTCTGCACTGGCCACCTTTAAAACAGCTTCTTCTGACAGTGCCTGTCCATACAGCTGCAGGAAATGTAAGGAAAAATAAACCCTAAATCTCCTGTTACTTGGTTTGCAAGCTGGGGTGGGTTGCTCAATCCTCAGAGCCAGTTGGGCAGTTTTGTTGTGGCCGTGCTGAATTCCCTGGGTTAAACCAGCCCCTGATGCTCACACAGGGAATAGTTCCCCACGGACATTTGCAAAAAGAAACATCTGATAAAACTCGTGGCCAACTGCTTGGACACGGGCTGATTGGAGGAAGGGTTTTCATGGGAAATGGTTACAAAGGAGCATGGAGAGGAGCTGCCCAGAGCTGCTGGGGGAGAAAGTCTCTCTTTTGGCAAACTGCAAAGAATCTCCAGAGCTGAAGCTTTCCCAGGGTCCTTGTGCAACTTCCCAAGGCAGGACCAAGTGATGGATCTGCTCCAGCAGGGACTGCTGGGGGACAGGGATGCCCCAGAAGGGCTCTGCCCAGGCTCCTGCGGGTGCCTGGGGGTGCCAGGGCAGCTCCAGAGCTGCTGACCTGGGCTGGCTGCTCCAAACCCCTCTGTTAATTAACACGTTCAGTGCACGAATTTATTCTGCAGGCAGACACTTATTGCTTGCCTTCAAACGGGGTCTGGCTCAAGGTGATGGATGAGCCCACAGGTTGGCCTCCTCTCCAGCCCCTCCTCTGCAGCACCCTGGTCCTCCCACACACCAGCAGCTGCTGGTCCCCGAGGGGTGAGGAGGGTCTGGGAACCACCAACCCAGCCCGACCCCTGCCACGGTGTCAGGGTGCCTGGTCCCCGCTGTGGTGGAGGGAAGCAGCTGCCTGGCCCTTTAAAGCCTTTTTTTTCTTCCCCTCTCTTGTTAAAAGATGTCTGGGAGGGGAGCTGCCAATCTGAAAAATGATCCTTTCTTTTTTCCATTTTCTTCCTTCTCTCCTTCCAGCTCGTGCTCATCTGTTCAGGTGAACCGCAGGCACATTCATTAAATCTCTGTCTTTGACACCTCAGCTGCTTTGGAGCCCTGGGCTGCTCTTTCTCTTTCCTTTCTGTGGGTTTTTTTCCCTTCCCCATCCCCGAGCCCTCCTGCTCAGCGCAGACACAGGAGCCAGAGCAGCAGAATAGGTAACTAAGCATAACTTTAACTGGGAGCTGCTGAGTGGCCGCTCCTGGGGAAGGCACCGGGAGCAGCCACCGTCCCTGCCCGGGGACTGGCACCATCAGGGCACCCCGAGATGCCACCTCCAGCACCAGGGGAGCTGAGCACAGTGATGGCACATCCTGCACCCACCCAGCACCCCAGGGCTTGGCCTTGGCTTGCTCTGCTTCTCACTATATCCCATTACTCCCTGCCGGAGCCCCATCCCTGCTCCCCACATGCACCCAGGGTTTGCTGGACCCCCCTCTGCCCACCCTCCTTCCCCTCCTGCACCCACCCACTGCCTCTCACATCAATCCCATCCTGCTCAGCCCAGCAGATTTGCTGCTGGGCCAAGGACAGAGCTCATCTCCAGCAGCACGGCTGGGGCTGGATCAGCTTCTGATGGGCTCCCCGGCTGAGCGGGGCTGGAGCAGGGAGATAACCTGCCTGGATACTGCCAGGAACAGCTTGGCCTGGGCTGTGCTGGCCATGAGCCTGGCTGCTGCCAGCCCTGGAAAGCTCTGGAATCACAGAGGAGGTTGCAGAGGGATGAGATGCTCTCCCATGGTCTTTGCATGAGGGATGGGAGGGATGAGATGCTCTCCAATGCATGAGGGCTGAGGGATGGATGAGTGTGAAGGGGCAGAAGGAGAAAGCATCGTGTCAGAGAGGCAGAGCCCCTGTGAGGAGCCTCCTCCAGACCTGGACACTCAGGAAAAGCACATCCCAGCTCTCCTTGGGTGCAGCTCCTTGGTCCCAGAGCACGTGTCCCACCAGGATGGGGACCAGCCCGGTGTGGAGGACGAGCCGGGCAGCTCGGGGGGCTCAGCAGGGCCCATGGAGCTGTGAATTCCTGCAGAGCTGTGTTAGGGGGTGGGCACGCAGCCTCTGCCCTGCTCCCAATTAATTATCCGCTGACACGATTTCGTTTCTTTCCCTTTGTGTTATTTTAATTAACAGAGATCTCCTCCAAGCAAGCCAGCTGTCATGTAAATTGTAAAACTGTCAGCATGTACAGGAACTTAACAGGGGCTTTAAGAAAGCCTTGCACAAAGGGATGTGCTACTTTCCCTTCTCAATTTTTTTCCTTCGTTTGTTTTTTCTTTTTTCTAAATCTGGCACATTTGTAAAGTTGAAAAAAAGTGTGAAGACCGGGGAGGGGCTAGAGATGGAGAAAGCCCAAGCCCGGCTTTTATTTTAGATCAGTTTCTTGAGGCAGAGGTGAGGAGGTGCTGCCCAAGCACTTCTGGTCAGGAGCATTCTCTTGCAGCCACATGGACGTGGTGGGTCTCTCCCTTCCCCTCTGTCCAAGCAATGGGGTGAGACCTGCCCTAGGAAGGGCTCAAGATTAAACCGGGCAAAAGAAACACCAACAGCTTTGTTATAATTAACTCAGTCTGTATCCATTGCAGGTTCAACCTCACCCGCATCCATCCTGAGCTTGATGTGACCACGTGTGCCAGGCTGGCACCAGCTCTGCTTCTGCTCTCGGTTGTATCTAGGCTTGAGATGTTTGACTATGAGCTGAAATGAGCCTGTTCTCCCTCAGCTCGGGCTCTGCAAACAAGCAAAACCGTGTTAATGGGCCCCATATGTCTTTGGTTAAAAGCCGCTTCAGCAGCAAGAGCAGCAGATGCAGAACCCAACGCGTGGGGATGGAGGAGCAGCAGGAGTTCATGTGAGGATACTCCGTGGACATCTCCTCTCCCAACGCCAGCAGAAGCCTCTGGTGACCCTGCAGCAATCAATTAATAAATGCTTAGGCACAATCGATGAAGGTTAGCAAGGCCCTGGCTCCACGGGAGGCTCGGAGAGGACAGAGATGCTCCGGAGCAGTGGTGGCTGCTCCCAGGAGAGCCGGGGGGAGATGTGCTGCCTGGAGGTCTCTGCGAGTTGGTGGGACCTCACAAGGACGTGGGGCTGCAGGGGTGCTCACAAAACCCTGCGGAGAAACCCCCCAGGCTATAGGGAAGTTGCATTTTTCTCCCTGTCTCATTTTAGGGGCATATCATCCCCCCCAGGAAGGGCCCAGCTCTTCTGCAGTGTGGGTTTCTGTGCAAGTCATACAATCACAGAATTATTTAGGTGGGAAAAGACCTCCAGGATCATCAAGTCCAACCTTCCTCCAACATCTCCCTGACCCCCAGACCATGTCCCAAAGCACCACATCTCCTTGTTTGTTGAACCCCTCCAGGGATGGTGACTCCAGCACCTCCCTGGGCAGCCTGGGCCAGTCCCTGACCACTCTGCCAGTAAAGAACTCATCCCTATGGGCTACCCAGGTTAAGTTTGGATGAGGATTGAGCTACTTAATTCTACCTCCTCCCTTCCTCATCTGAAATTATTTTCACTGTCCCTTCAGAACAGAGAGAAAAGATTCCCAACCACATTTTGGTGAGGCCAGAGCGATTTTCTCTCCCAGCAGCAGCCAGGGATAAAAGCCCTGGGAGAGCTGAGGAAGCTGCAGAGCTCCAGCCCCAGGGCCAGGTTATCCAGCCAGCACAGCCGGGCTGCCGGGGGTCCAGCGTGACCCCGAGTGTTCCACAACGAGCCCCGTCTCCCAGGGGCTTGGATCTGCCTCCCCCATATGGAGGTTCCCTCCTCAGCCCTTGTTGCCATGCCAGGCATGCTGCCTTGTCCACTGAAACAAACGACCTTGAGCAGAGCTGCGGGTCAATAAAATAATTTGCTAACTGATCCATCTTGTGTGGCAAACAGATGAATCAAGCTCGGCTCCCTGGGCTGTGTTCTGTACGGATGGGAGAGCCGTGGAGTTAAAATAACGTGTGTGCACACATCCATCTCCACGAGAGGAAGGGATGGCTCCCAGTGAATGCATTTGTGTATTACCAGATGGGAAAAAAGGCACCTCTGCATCTTCTGGCTCCTGAGTGTCTGAGGTGGGTGCTCTTCCCCAGGACGAGCTGGCCCAGGCTGCCCTCCCCATCGTGTCCCCTCATCCCCTCTTTCTGCCCGTCTCTTAGAATCACAGAATTGTTCTGGTTGGAAGAGACCTTTAAGATCATGGAGTCCACCCATTCCCCCAGCACTACCAGGACATCACCAAACCATGTCCCTCAGCACCACATCTCTAGGACTTAGAAACCCCTCCAGGGATGGGGACTCCAGCACTGCCCTGCCCAGCCTGGCACAGCCCTTCAGATCCCTTTTGGGGAAGAAATTTTTCATCTTCCAGCAATTTTGCTTCCCCAGCCTGTCCTCTGATGGCCCTTCCTGGGTGTTCAGCCTCTGGGCAGCCACAACCACCTTGCCCTTGCCACCACCTTGATCCTCCATGAGGGACAGACCAAAGGCTCCAGTTCCCAGGGCTGGGCTGGAGTTCCAAGCCCCAGGAAGGTGACTTACGGGCAGGAGCTGGAGCAGCGTGGGAGGCAGACTCTGCTTTTACTGGTCTCCAGTGCAGCAAAGCACTAAAAGCAATCAAGAAATGACCATTTGCAGCGACACCTCCTCCCGTAGCAACTGGCAGGGGTGGGAAGGAGCTGGAGCCAGCGAGGGGAACACAAACCAGCCCTCGCTGCCCAGACCCAGGGCTCATGAATGCACCCGGGCTGCATCTGTCTGAGAGCTCAAACTGGGGCACTGGGAGGTATGGGAGCAGAAAGGGCCTGAGGCAGCCTGTGCTCAGTGAGCCCCTCATCACGGCGAGGTGATTAATGCCCTTCTGCTCCCGTGCCTCGCTGCTCCCTTCCCCTGCTGCCCTGGCTCAGCCCTGCTGCCGCGGCAGGTCCCGCACCGGTGGGCACCAGGCAATTGGCTTGGCAGGGGACAGGGCTCGGTTTGCCTGGTGCCAGAAGCAGGGATGGAGCTGGGAGCACTGGGGAAGGGCAGGGCTCTGAGCCAAGGACTCGTCCTTGGCCATGAGATGGTCTATGAATAGCAGCCTGTCCCAGGAGAGGGGGGGTTTTGTCACCTTCCTCCCCAGAGGGTCCCAGCACTGTGCTGACTGGGGCCAGGGGGTTTGAGGAATCCCAGGGCTGGGGCTCAGACCCGGCTGCTGCCACGTGCACATTGCTCAGACAGGCTGGAGCTGCCCCTCATCGATCCGTTTGCAGATCAATCTGATGAGCGCATTGCCCTCGGTTGTAGGATGGTGCAGAGAAGACAGTGTCTGGGAGCAGGGACACCCCAAATTAAATCTCAGGAGCTCCCCAGGGACTCGCATCTCAGGTTTCAGTGCTGAGGGGATAAAGTCCCCTGTGCCCTCCTGTTCTACCTTTTTATTTCCCAAATTCATTATTAAAATTGCTGGGTTTAACACAATTTTGAGGCTCCTGCAGCCCCCATGAGCTGATGTAGAGCAGGAGAGATGCTGGTGACCATCCCCTGTGCCAGAAACAAGCCTGGTGCCCAAACTCCTCCTCTGCCAGCTGGAGCACAGAGCTGGGAGCAGAAAGGGGGAGTCCTGGCCCCCCTTTGCTCCGGCAGCACTTGCTGATCCTGACCCTGCATCCAGGATGGAGCTTTTCCTGGGGGATGCAGGTGGGATGAGGCTCCCTGATGCTCCCCAACAGCAACGGGGGAGTTACCTGGACCTGCTCCCCCACCTCTCCCTGGAAGGTTTGCAAGGTTAGGCAGAGCTCAGCAAGGTTAGGCAGAGCTCAGCCAGGTTAGGCACAGCTCAGTGGCAGCGAATAATAAGTCAGTGAGTGGGAGTGAGTGGCCCTGCTCATTATGGGGAGGTGAGAGGTCGCGCTTTGCCCGTCCCAGAGGTTAACAAACCCCAAACAGCCACCCTGAGGGCACAGGAGCTGCTTTAGCCGGACACCAGAGATAAAAGAGAGCTGCTCAGGAAAATGGGGTCCCTTCCATGGGAAACACCTCATGTCCCAGCCCTCCTCTTCCTCGGCTGGCACCAAGCAGAGCTCGCTGGGCAGCGGGATGGCTGCGGGGCACTTCCTGAGAGCCATTAAAGCCACTTGGGTAATTAATACCTTCCATGCATGAGGAAAAATGAAAGGCAGGTGGGAGGAGGAGGGGAGGGGGGCAGCGAGGAGGCGGCAGCCCCCGTTTGAGGGCAGTTTGGGTGGTTTTCCTTCGGTGTGGTGTTACTAATTTGGAACCTCGCAGCTTTCACGCCTCCCAGTCATTACCAGTGGGTCCCACTCAGCATCATGATGCCCTTGGACTGTGCACGTTGCTGCTGCCAGGGCACCCCAGAAATCCATGTGGGATCCTGTCTGGAGCAGCTCTCCCCCTGGGAAGGCTGCAGGACAACCTGAATCTGCCCCATGCACCAGGCTCAGCACCCCCAAATCCCCCCCAAAGCTCCTGCCTGCAGAGGGTTATGGGAAAGGCCCCTCAGTCCTCAAGAAAGCTCCATTTCAGCACCTTAAACACAGTTTCTTAACAAACAAAATGTTTATTTTCTGAATAATAATAATAATAATAAAAAAGAATTCCAGCCTGGGGGCACGGAGTGAAATGGCTGCAAGCTCAGTGGAGCGTGTGTCCATTACTGACCCCCCCTCCAGACCCCAGCACTTTATTCCGGGAGAGTGACTGACAGCCCCCGATCGATGCTGATTTGGGGCTTAAATAAACACATTGGCCCCGGTTTGTGTGGGAAGGGAGAGGTGTTGGCATCTGGTGACAGGCAGAGGGCAAACTCTGCCGAACGGGTGCTTCTCTGCCATGTATTTTCTCTCCTATCAGCTCCGTGCGATGGGAGCCGGGATGTGGCACTTAGGAAGGTTTCAGGACAGGGAATATTTTGCATTTTTTCTCCTCTAACTTGTGTTTTCTGTAGACAGAAAAATAACTGAGATTTAGCTCAGCTATTGAGGTAGTTCTGTCCTGCTGCAGCCGCCAGACATCGCGCTGCTCGGACCCTCTCCCAGGGAAAGGGGCTTTATTGTCAGCAGCTGCTGCCGGGAGAAAAGCCCTTTGATAATTTGTTGAACTATCACAATTCACCTCTGCGAGAGCTCCAAGAAGCTCTTGGAAATGCAAAAAGCCTCTTTGGCTTCTGCACCAGCATCGTGCAGCTCATAAAATCATTGGAAATGGCACTTGAGAGACACTCAGGATGCTGCGGGTTTGCAAAATATCACCCAGGTCATTTTTTCCCTACCTTGAGCACCATTCTCTCCAATCCATCAGTTTGATATCAGTGTCCAACGCCTGTTTTTTGCTTTATCAGTGTCAGGCATCAATATTGGATGAAGTTTGTTGGTGCTGCAGCCCCAGCCTCTGCTCCAAATGTGCTCCTGTGTTTGGGCAGCTCATTCACGAGGTGATTCTTTATCTCTGCATCTCTGACCCCTGGTGCCAGGTGGACTCCAGGCTGGCCAGGAACCAAGGTGCTCTGGCTCGAAGGTCACAAGTTACCAAGCTGAACTGGGAAAGAAATTCCAGGAGAGCAGATTGGGGCTGTTTTAATTAAAGGAGAGAGGCGGGGGAAGGAGGGCAAAGAAACACTTGAGCAATCAAACAGCGTTTTCCCCTCGTGCAGACAAATGGTTCGGGGTAGGATTAAGGAGGCTGAAATTGTCTTTTTAAAGGAATGTGGAAATGTGGATGTTGAATGATTGACAAATAAAGGGCACTCTCCTTTAATTTAAATATGCTCCTAGTTTGTGCAGAATATGTTAATTTATACATTGCCTAAATAGCCAGTAGCTATTGTCTGTAAAACCACATCAGATCAGGGCAGCAGGGCAGTTAATGTACTGGCTGGATGTTATGGCTGGTCAGTGAAGCGATCCCAGCTTCCTTCCACTGGCTCCCAGACCCTAAATGGAATAGCTGAGCTGTAAAAAACTGCCAGGGGCATAAACTGAAGTTCATTCTGTCAGCCTTCAATAGGACAAGGCTCTCCTTCCCAGAAACCTACCCTTGGACCCAGCCTGGCTCCTGCACCCCCGTGACCCCGGAGCTGTTCCCTCCTGCTGGGACTGAGCAGCGGGTCCTCCCGAGCCCTGCAACCCCCCGTGCCCTCCCTGGGGCTGATCTTGGGGTCATGGGGGACCCACAGCATGACCCAGGAGCTGCACAGGCTGTCACAGCTCTGCAGCACCTTCCTCTGGCCCCCTTGTGCCTCAGTTTCCCTATCTGCACACTCCGCCAGTCCGTCCAGCCCAGATCTCTGGGGCTTTGGTGACACCTTCTCTCTCCCAAGGTCCCACAGCAGCTCTCAGCCTCTCCACAAAGTCCTCCTGCCCCCCTGCCATCCATGCCCTGCTGTGGGGTCCTTCCGGAGCAGCCCTGGTGGCTCAGCTGTATTTTTAACCCTGCAACACCTCCAGCCTCTGACCAAACAGGACCTGGGTGAGATCCACCCACCCGTACCTCTGTCTTCATGTGGAGCCACTGGTCACTGGAGCAATTTTTAATGCAGGGAGGCTTCTAATTAACAGGATTCTGAAGTTAATTAAGACAATCTTTCTCCTCTCATTTAGATCTCTCCACCAGGGCAAGGCTGTGTCTCCTGAGGAGCCTTTGCTCACCTCACAGCCCCCAGCCCCAGGCTCTGGTGGCTCAGAGCAGGGGTCTGGGATGTCACCTCCGAGGCTGACAGCTCCTGGAACATATGTTTGTGTAAAGCACCAAATCATCAGCACCACAGCCCAGACTCCAGACACTCCAGGACCAGGTTTCAGCTTTTCTAGTTCCCTTTCTCGTACATTCCAGCCTCAGTCGATGGCTCCCAAGGGGAGACTGGCCTCTTGCCTCCCATTCCAGCCCAGAAAACTGGCAATGTTAGGGACTTATCTTCTTTAAGAAGGGTCCATCTTCTGCACTCGTGATGCCCTCCCATAGATCAGTCTGGATTAAGTTTAGAGTGATATGATAAGTAGTAATAATACTGCTGCCTTGCCCCTAATTATTTTCCATATAATTACGTACCCTCAAGAAACCTTTTAAATAGCACACTCTCATCAGCTCTGGTCCAGGGGATTCATTTGTTTCGGGGAAGAAATGTTCTTGGGGCTGAATCCTTCATTAGTCTTTACTAGAGAGACTCCTCCTGAAGCCAGCAGGGTGTGTGTGCCCCATGCCCAGGCTCTGCCCATCCAGGCCACCAAGGGGAGACATCTGCAGGCACCTCAGGATTGGGTTTGTTGGCAGCATAAAGCACTTGGCAGGAAAAAAAAAAACCCTGGAAGTCTGCATCAGACTCTGGGTCTCACTGTCTCTTATCAGCTTATCACGCTTCCCTCTCTCATGCTCTAATCCTCCAGAAGAGCTGCAGCTCTGATGTGTGAAAGGAAAAGAGAGAGATGAGCTCCCCTGGCTGCCCAGCTCCGGGTGGGGTGTTCCTGGCAGCTGGGAGGTGCCCGGTTCCATCTCCCTCCCAGTGCTCCCCCAACCAGCTCTGCCAGAGCCCCGGGTGCCCGTGGATGATACCCGTGCCAGGACACCCATGGGTGGCTCTCAGGTGGGGTCCTGTCTGGGGCAGCCCTGTGGGATTCCCGGTAAAAACAAGGCACCCTTGGCTGAATGTTCCACCATCCCCATTACCTGCTGCCCTCCCGGAGACCAGGATTCCCACCCCCATTCCCACAGCCCAAATCTGCCTTCCCTGTTCAAACCCCTGGGATGCTCAAAGCAAAATTTGCTTTGTGGCTTTTAGGGAATCCATGATCTTTTCCAGGTGAAAAATCAGTGTATATGGAGGTTTTCCCAGGATCTCTGGGTTTATTTACTTGCTGGCACGATGGTCGAGAGTCCACCTGGACTTTGATCCTTCTGTGTCCATCGGGGTGTCCTGAGCTCCCCTGGACTCAGGGGTTACTCCTGCTGGGGGAAGCATCTGTGTAATTTGACATCTGTGTGAGCTCCTGGATCAGATACAGCAGCACCACCCAGACTGGATCCCTGGAATCCTTCTGGGAAAGGGAGGACTCCAGCTGGGAAGTGAGAGCCCAGCACAGCCCTCTCTGTGCATCCCCACACGAGCATCACTCCAGACTGTCCCTCCCCAGCAGCAGGGCTTGGAAACCAAGGATGAGTTTCTGAGGAAGTCACCTCAGTGAAATAGTTAATGAGAAATTACCCCATCCCCCACCTCCCCCCAGCTCACCAACCCTCAGAAAAAAAAAATCAGAATAATAATTAAAAGATGCCTAGAAACGCTCTTGGAAGAGCATAAATTCTGAAGATGAAAGTAAATGATTAAAATAATTAAATACTTCAAGTTGACAAGCAGAAGCAGAATCTTGCCAACGGACATTTGTCGGTAATTAGTTAATTAATCCTAACACAAATTATAAGCCATAACAAACCAGTCAGGCTGAACGCAGCCGGCTGTTCAGAATTAAACTTGGAGAAAGAGGGAGTGGGAGAAAGAGGAAAGAAAAGTTTCCAGGTTCTTGTGGGTCTGAGGGAAGCTGCTGTTGGGAAGCTGCTGTCCCCATGGGGAGAGGGGTTGGGGAGATGGGGTGTGCTGGGTGTGCTGGGTGTGCTGGGTTTACTGGGGCAGGAGAGGAGCTGCTGGAGCACTTCTCTTCCCTCCTCTGCTCTCGGGGTGCTCCCAGCTGCTCAGACCCCCCCATTTTCCCCCCCAGCTCCTCGCCAGCCTGTCCTCAGCCCTCACTTCACATGGGGTGACCTTCAAGCACCTCTTGGTCCCATCCACAGCTCCCACACCTCTCAGCCAGCACCCTGAGCACTCGTGTCCTCCCTGCACCCCCTGCACCTGCACCAACAGTGGTGTCAAAATGGAACCAGAGGAACCAGCACATGTGCTGGGAGAGGGGACTGGTGGGTATCCCACAGAGCTCCTGCTCTGGAGGGGATGGATGGAGCCAGGATGAGGCGTGATGGGGTGGCTGGAGCAGGACTCGTGGAACAAAGGCTTCCCAGCTCTGCTCCCAGCTCTGCACTGATGCCAGCCTGTGACTTGAGCACGTCACTTATCCAGCCAAGAAAACACCCTGGTCTGTGCCACAGGGTCCCCTCAGCTCCCCGGCTGGTGGTGACACTGACCCAGTGGTTTCAGGAAGCCAGACGTGGGCCAGCACCTCAGGAGGGCTCCGTCTCAGGGTGTAGGGAGGGAGCTGCCCCTTCACACCCTGATTTAAAGTGTTGCTAAGACAGGCTGAAAAGGCAGGAGCAGAGCTTGGGGTGCAGGCAGGGAAGCTGGGTGCAGTGAGCAGGGACCTGGGGTGAGCTTGGGGCACACCAGGGTGCTGGGAACAGGGGAAGATGGAGCTGCTGCTTCACCCGGAGTGCTGGGAAGAGGTTAATGAAGTGCAGGCTGGTTTCCCACCTCCAGCCACCTTGGCTCAGGACAATTTTCAGCCCTAGATGAAGTGAGCCCGGTGATCCCAGGCAAGATGTGGTGAATGACAGCTCCTGGGTGGCCGTGCACCTCTGTGCTCACACACAGGCACCCAGGGGCCAGGCTCTGCCCTTCCCCAGCGCTGAAAGGCTCCTGGTCAGCCAGGAGCTGCTATGGAGAGGACCTGGGGACACTCCTGTGTGACAAAAAGGGCCAGATGGCAGCTGGCAGAGCAGCTCAAGTGATAAGTGGGATATCCAAGTTGCAAATGGGCTTTTATCAGCAAGGAGAAGAAGCCAAGGAAATATTTTGAAGGATGCTGATTTTGGAAGTGCGACTTTCCCACAGATCCCAGACTGCCAGAGCCTGATGTGCTGGGGAGGCACCATGTGAGTGCAGCAGGGACATGTGAGCACACATGACCTTCTGCTGATGCTCTTCACACGCAGGGGAGGAAGAGATAACTCACGAGACAATAAGAACTCGACACTGCAGTAACGTAAAGATCTTTTTTTTGGCCAGATCTCCCTGAGAAGTGGGTTCCTGCTGCCATCAAACCCACCCAGGGCTCTGCTGAAGAGAAAGTTTGATCCTGGCTGTGTGTGAGGATGGGTGCACGTGTTCCAAGTGTTCTGCATTATGTGAGCTCTGACCTTCAGAGGGGAACAGAAGGAAGATTTTCCCCCCCGAGGGCAGAGTTGTCAGTGAAATGTCTGTCTTCCTTAATAATTTCAATCCGGGTGACAGGGGACAGGGCATTTTGCTCTGAACGAACGTACTGTAAAAACTGTCAGATAGAATTTGTCTCAAGAAGCAACATTTCCATCCATTCAGGGTCATAATTACAGGCATCTGATGACCTGTGGAGCAGCACATTTCTCTCGACCGAGAAAAAGGGAGTCCTAAAATAGGTGCTTTGGTCTTGGGCAGAGCTTTGGGTTCAATCTAAATGGATTCTAGCAGGCAGGGTGAGCTCCAGCAGAATGCAGAATGCATTTGTTTGGTGGTTGCTTTTTATTTTTTTTTTCATAAATCCAGAACAAACTGTGCCCAGAAGTGACGTAGCAGAAAAGAAGGGACAGAAATTGCCATTCACTGGTCTGGAGTAATGGCCTTTTCATCCTATACCCTCTCTGCTAAGTGCCTGCCTCTGAATTTCCCCCAAACTGACAGTGCCCAGTGTCTTTTTAATGAACTGAATAAGTAACTGAATGGGTAATTAACCAAATGAGCATGACGATGATTTGATTGTGCCTTCCTCACTTCTACAGCACAGGAAATCCTCAGAAAAGTCATAATTCAGTGCCCGGCAGGAATTCAAAGGGAAGGACAGAGCTCGAGGAGCTGGGGGGGGCTTTGACTGGATGTTGCTGTTTATAAATCTCCCACCACGCTGCAGAAATCTCTGGGTTTGTCAAACGTTGGGATTTCTTGATTTGTGCCTCCTCAGTGGGGAGAAAAACCCTCCAGTGACTTAAAGCAGCTTTTCTGTTAGAGTTTAATTTTACGACCAGCTGCAGTGCCTGTTGCTCCCCCAGCCACCGAGAAGGTTTGAGCAGCAAATCAAACTGGGAGAGGGAAGCCAAAGCTCCCACAGTGATGCTCTGAGCTGCTGGAGAGGCTCCAGAAATGGGAAAACTGGGAAGTAACTCCCTGTCCCCGGCCATCCCTGGCTTGTGGTGAATATCTTCCTGCCCAGTGCAAGGGGACAGGGCTGAGCAGTGCTGAGGGAGGAGCAGGGCCCCAGCTGGGCTCGGAGATGTTCTCACCTGCAGGATCAGTCCTGCCAGGGACACATCCCAGCGCCAATCAGCTCTGGTGACGGGGTGACAGCAGGTCACAGCCCGTTCTCACCTGCACACTCCAGTGGGTGTCCTGTTCTCGCCGTCACGGGTGGAGGGAACACTCTGCAGAGGAGCTGGAGCAGCTCCCTCAGCCACTGCTGGGGACAGGGGTGCTGAGGGGTGCAGGAGCCATGGGACACACACTCCTGGCACGGACACTGCCTGAGTGAGGACTCGTAGAATCATAGAACAGAGTCATAGGATGGGTTTGGTTGGAAGAGATCCTTGAGAGCTTTGAATTCAACCATTCCCCCATCCCTGCCAGGGCACCACTGACCCCTGTCCCTCAGCACCACAGCTCCACACCTTGGAGACCCCTCCAGGGATGGGGACTCCACCACTGCCCTGCCCAGCCTGGCACAGCCCACAACAACCCCCGTGGGGAAGAAATTGTTCCTCGTGTCCAACCTCAACCTCCCCTGGTGCAACCTGAGGACATTTCCTCTTGTTCTTGTTACTTGGAAGGATTTCTGCTGGTGGTGGGTGAGGAGGACACACTCTCTCCATGCTGACCTCAGCTTGGAGAAGGGAGCAAAACAAACATGGGAAAGAAACTCTCTGCAACGTTTTCTAGCTGAAACTCCAGCCAGAGCTGCTCTGTGCTGACCCAGAGGTGTCCTGAGGGGAGGATGGAGCCACAAACAGACTGGCACCAGTGGTTACCCACCAGCCCAGGCATGGAGGAGCAATGCAAGGCTCCCTGAGGAGAATCCATTTAAACAGCCTGTGTCTCGGCCCATAGGGAGGCAGCCTGAGGAGCTCTGTGCAGCCCAGACGGGGAGATTAAGAGCAAAGCTCCAGGTAAGCCTCGCAGAGTTCACCCTGGGGTTGTGTGATCCAGCAGCCAGGGAGGAGCTCAGGGAGTCAAGACGTTTCTATCCCCAGCCCCTGCTCTAACCTGCCCTGTGAGCTCCACTCAAGCTCTGCTCCTTCTGAAATAGCGGGAGCAGGAGGATCCTTTTCTCAGGAAAGCTCCTGCAGAAACCTTGTCCAGGCATCACAGCGGCTGCAACATCCCCTGCACCGGACTGAGACAGACGACAGCAGAGGGCAAGAGCCAACCACCAGTCAAACAACCCCTAGGATGAGAAATAACCTCCCCTGCATCACCCCCAGCCCACAAGGGCTGCCCTGGGGGGGTAGGTGCTTCAGGCCAGCCCTGCCCAGCTTTGGCTGAGCACCAGGAGGGCTCAGCACAGCTCCTCTGGAAGGGGAACCAGAACTCGGGGTCACCAGACAGGACCTGCAGAGTCTTCCTCCTCCTCGGCCACATTTAGGGCAACATGTGCCCCCTAAAAAGTGACCTAACAAGGATGGATGCCAGTTGTTGAGCAGCAGGAATTATCTGAACCAAGTGAGAAAAGACACTCCAAGCACCACAGAGATTTTAGATACCTCAATATATTGGATGCAGGACCTTGGGAGCTCTATTTGTGTGTCAGGTATCTCCTGATAAGAGTTCTCTGTAGGCTGCTGAGTGTCCCTTGCCATTCACAGCTTCTGCTCTTGGAATAACCCCCACCAAGGGGGACAATTTCTCTTTAATGGTGGGAAATATCCCCCAATCTTTGCTAGGCAGGGCTGTCCCACTGTCCTTTTGCACCAAGGCACCAACATCAGGAGCCCCTTCACCCCAGGAAGGTGTGTCCTGGGTGCACGCAGGAAAACTCCATCTGCCAAGAAAATTCAATAACAACCTGAACATCTAATTGTCCCCCAGGGCCCAATAAAAACCAACAAGGGTGGGAGTTGTTGGTTTTTCGTTAACCTTCCTTTAAAAAGGTCTCAAAAACGCAGTGAGTGGAGGCTGTATGTGTGGGGATCTAGAGGGGAAAAGGGGGTTAGGGCTGCAGAGTGGAAAATCCTTGAGAGTGGCCGTGGTGAGGAACAGGGAACACCCTGCTCTGATTCATGCAGCTCTCAGCTGAACAAGTGGAGCCACAGGCGATTGGAAAACAGTCAGAATGGTGAATTTGCTGCTTGCTCTCATTTATGCCCCTTCCTGAAGACAATTTGCTGCTGCTTTTTGGCATGTTTTGTGTTTTTTGAAGCACACAAAGGTTACGACTGGTTCTCCTCACACTGACTTTCCTGGGCTGGGTGCAGTTGGGCGTTTGTTGGGTTATTCCCTGGGGCTGCCTGTCACAGCAGCTGCTGGGGGGGTTTAAAGGGGGTGGCCTCTTTCATCAGCTGCATGTAGTGAACGCAGGGGATGGGGCAGAGACTGATCAATAACCTGATCAGAGTGGCTCTGCTGGTCAGGACGGTGCTGCAGTTACACAATGTCCAGGTAATCTGAGTGTTTGGGTTGTTTCTCTTGTTATTCTCTACAGCCACACCAGGTGCTCCATGGCCACCTGGACAAGGGATTTTTTGCCCTGAGAAATTTAAGTAGAGAAAAGGGGAGAAGGGAATAGCAGAGAACAGAATTTACAGGGCAGCAGTGCCAGAACCCACGTCTAGGCAGGTGCTGAGATACCACCCAAGCTCTCCCTGAGCTCTGAAGCCATCACCTGATGGGCAAACCCGCAGACACATCTGCAGCTCCGGGGTTTTCCCTCGCCGGCTGGCACAGACACGCCAGTCAGGGGAAAAAATCTGATATTTGCTTAGTGAGTGAGTCACTTATCACCACTTCATCCCCTGCATTGAGACCGTGTCTTGGAATCGTGCTGTTTAACAGCAGACAGGGTGTGTTTTGGCGGGGAATGCACCAAAGACCCAGACTTACAGGATTTCTGTCCCAAATCAAGATCCCACAACCCTGGCAGGACACAGGTTTGCCCCAAACCATCCCCATCCCCAGTGTCTGAGGAACCCCAGTTTTTGATGGTGCTTGTGATGAATCCAGGGAATGAGACACTTGGCTGGATGTACCTGAACTGAACCAGTGACTCTTTTACATTGGCACACAAACAACACACTCTAAACACTGCTGCTGTAAGAAGAGCACTGAAAATAAAGAAATCCTTAAAAAATTAGACTTACTGGACATACTTTAATCAGAATATATAAGCAGG
The DNA here is from genome assembly GCA_013401335.1 of Brachypteracias leptosomus. Classification (NCBI taxonomy): domain Eukaryota; kingdom Metazoa; phylum Chordata; class Aves; order Coraciiformes; family Brachypteraciidae; genus Brachypteracias; species Brachypteracias leptosomus. The sequence goes on from VYZX01022728.1 coordinate 90,466, forward strand.
GAGAAAACACAGAGAACAGAAAAAAAGCAAAGCACATCAAAGCACATTTACCCCTCCCATACTTAACATTTCAGCCAAAATCCATCATTTTAGGTCAATAAAAATCCTTGTCCGCAGAGATCGGGGCAGGGCGCTGTGGGAGCACCCCCCGGGAGCTCCATTCCCGATCGATCCCGCCCTGTGGGACACTGACAGCCCCTCCAGCGCCTCCCGCCAGCCCCGTCCCCCTCCCAGGTGCTGCTCGCAGGCTCGTCAGGCCCCGTGGGCGGCGGAGGGGGATATAAACGGGGGGGAACCGCTCCCGCCGGGTCTCTCTCCTGCCCTCGGGCCGCCATCTTGGCCCTGCGGCGCCGCGCCACGTGACCCTCAGCGGCGGGCGCGTGGCTCTCGCGAGAGGTGGCGGCGTCATCACGTGGCGCCGGCATCACGTGGAGGCGGCGGCGTTGGCGGGGGCGTCGCTTCGCTGTGTCACGGCGCGGCCGCCATGGAGTATCTGATCGGCATCCAGGGCCCCGACTACGTCCTGGTGGCCGCCGACACCGTGGCCGCCGCCAGCATCGTCCAGATGAAACACGGTAAGAGACGAAGCCGGAGCGGCCCCACCCGAGCTGCTCCCCGGGGGGCTTCCGGGAGTTCTGGGCAGGCCTGGAGGGGAGCTCCGGCCGAGCTGGGCCGGCCCTGGGCGGGCAGGGTGTGTTTGGGCTCCGGTGACGAGTAAATGACCGGGGATGAGGTTGTTGTGTGTGTGGTTTGGGTGTTCTCAGCCTCTGGCTGTGGCTGGGGGAGGGTTTTATTTGCTGTTGGCTTTATTTACTGGAGCGTCTCTGTGCCCAGGAAAGGTTGAGCCCTGGGGCTGTTCAGCTGGACAAGAGAAGCCTCAGAGGGGATCTGATCAATGCTGATCAAGAGCTAAAGGGTGGGGGCAAGAGGCTGGGGCCAGACTCTTGTCAGTGGTGCCCAGAGACAGGACAAGGAGAAGCGGGCACCAACTGGAACCCAGGAGGAGAAAGTTGTTTGGGGTGAGGGTGTTGGAGCCTGGCCCAGGCCGCCCAGAGAGGTTGTGGAGTCTCCTTCTGTGGAGAGATTCCAAAGGGGCCTGGACATGATCCTGGGCCCCCTGCTCTGGGGGAGCTGCTGGAGCAGGGGGGTTGGACCAGATGATCTCCAGAGGTCCCTTTCAACCCCACCTTGCTGAGATTCTTCAGGAGCTACTGGCCTGACTCTATTCCTCAGAGTGAGCCTTGGACTCAAAGGGCTGGTTGCTCAGAGTAAAAAATATTGGCATTTACTAATCTTGCTTTAACTGGTAAATCATTTGCAAGGGCTGCTTAGGGGCAGTTGTCTTTCCTGAGCTCTCGAGACCTGCAGCTGGGTGGACTAACTCTTGAAATTGCATTAAAGGATTGTGACACTTCATAGCTGCAGCAGAGATTATTCAGCAGTGTTCAGTAAACTGAATTCTTCTCCTTGTCCAAGTGGCAGAGGGGAGTGAGCAAGTGGCTGCTGAAATAAGTCGTGATGTGTAATGATACTGGCAAAATTATTCTAAGATAAAATTATTCATTCTTTCTCATGACCATGGCTCTGAATGTGATTTTTCTCTGCCTAGACCATGACAAAATGTTCAAGATGAGTGAGAAGATCCTGCTGCTGTGTGTTGGGGAGGCTGGAGACACTGTGCAGTTTGCAGAATACATCCAGAAAAACGTTCAGCTCTACAAGATGAGAAATGGTGAGTGGGGAGAACAGTTACTGGGGGCTGGGAGCTGAGTTAGTGATGGGCAGAGTTTCCAGCTGAGTGCTGGGGGAAAGGGCTGCTCAAAGCTTCTCTTGCCTCAAGGATTTGTGTGGTTTCTAGTGTCAAGCAAAGGTGGTAGTGAGGGCAGAAACGGAGACTGGATTATATAGTATAAGCCAAGAGGTGTATCCAAGTCCCAGCTGAGCTACTTGTAATATAAATTACACAATAACAGGTTTGTTAGTAAAGTATTTCTCTTAATATGTCCCTTGCATGACAGCCACTGTCAGCTCTCCTGGAAAACCCAGGCTACATGCCCACAGCATTGGAATTTTTTTGTATTTTAGTGGTCTGTACAGAGATGAGCTACTTGCATTTTGAGGGCCCTTTTTTGCTTTTAGCTTTCAAAATAAATTGAAATTAGACAAATGGCACAAGATTTTGTCACTGGAGAATATCTTGCTGTTTCAAAATAGGAGTGGAGAGTCAGGGAGTGAAATATGACTGTGGATTTGTACTGACATCAAATAATATGTTTCTTCTCCAGGTTATGAATTGTCTCCTACTGCAGCTGCAAACTTCACCCGGAGGAACTTGGCTGATTACCTGCGGAGTCGGGTGAGTTGAGCTCAGATTTTCCCTGTAAGCCTTTGCCAAAAATTTATATTTTCAAGTAATGGAGTCTGCAGAAGGTGGTGGCTTCTGTCTGTAGTGGTCAGTTCACTTTGGAAGGGTGCTTGCTTAAAATACAACTTGATTTTCTTACTTAAACTGATCATTTATCAATAACTGATACAACTATAGCTTAAAATTCCAGCTTCCAGCCCAATAAACATTTTTTCACAAGCACTGCAGCTTGCAAGGTGATTTAAGCCTCTTTAACATCAAAGTGAGGTTGTCAGTTTTCATGCAGATGTATTTAATCTGTTTTAATCTTCCTGGGGAATGATTGAATAGAGCAGAGCTGTTGGTGCTTAGCCAAACAAGTCCCTTTTGGAAACAGCAGCATGAGGGTTTTGGTGGATCCCCACTCCCAGGCCTGGGAGGGTGTTTCACAGGAGCAAATAAAGGCCAGGATCAACATCAGTGCTGTATTGTTGGGAACTGCTGAGGGGAGGGAGGCCCAGACCCTTCAAGAACTCACCTGCAGGAACCATCTGAGGTTGTTCTCATCTCTGACCTGGCTGAGAGCTGCAGGCAGCAAGTTACTGAGGTTAGAGCTGGCAAGGAGAGCTCAGTGCAGGGTCAGACACAAAACCCTTCTGGTTTAATGACTCCAGGCAGCTGTGTGGATGAAGTGTGGTTGGTAGATGGTTGGCAGTGGTGCTGCTGGTGCCCAGCTGTGCTTGGGAAGGTCTCTGTGTGTGTGTTGGGGTCGATGTGAAGGGGCACTGGTGCTTGGTGCCTGGCCCAGGTGGCTCTTGGCTGCTTGGTGCTGCTGGCTCGTCTTGAGGGCATCTGACCTGCCCAGATGGTGTAGGTGAGGCTGGCACAATGTCCTGCCCACTTGAGCAGCTCTTTCTGACATAGGATTTAAAGTTCTATGATGAGAGTGATTTAACAGGTGTTCTGGGGAGCTTGGGCAGGGGGATGTGGCACTGCTGTGGCACTGCCATCCTCCTCTGGGCCTTGTCCCTTGGGGCCTGATCCTCCCCTTGCCTCCCCTCCCTCCTGAGCCCGTGCCTGCCTTCCAGCTCCCCTGCTCCAGATGGGGGGCACAGTGGGGGGACCCTGGCGGAGGCAGATGTGTTTATTTACCAGAGATGAGCTGTTGTGTGGCTGCAGATGGCAGAGCCCTGGAGCACGTGGTGCTCCCTGACACTGCTGTCACTGCTGGGATCACTGCTGGGGAGACAACTTTAGCTTTGAACATAGCTCTTAATGATTTGTTGGTGGGGTTTAGAATTTGGTGATACAAACCTTGCCAGCAGAATGTTTTTCCTGTTAATTTTGTCCTGTTTTCATCAATTTGTGGGATACCAGAAGGATTAACAGTAGCTCTCTGTATCTGTTCAAATTACATATAGGATTCCTGGGGGCTTAGTTAATTATGTGGGTTATAAAAGTACAGAATGAGAAGGTAAAACATGTCACTGCCTCCTGTTAGGAGTGGAAGAATAGTTTGGTGGGGGAAAAGGTAGTTTGTGTTGGCACTTGCCATGTGAAGCTGTCTCTGTCCTGGAAAGCTAACGGGGAGTGGCAAACACTGGAGCAGCTTTTTTCAAGCATTACCCTGTTGTCACCAAAACAGGGCTTGTTCTGCACTGCTAATCACCATCTGGGCTAATCACCTTCCTCCCTGTGTTACTGAGTCTGATTTAATGTGTGAAGCTTGTGGCTCATGTAGCCCAAGGTTCCTGCTACCTTGGGGATGGCCCTTGTGGCAGTGGTTTGAAGTCATTCTTTGTGGAGTACCCAGTGTAGTGATGCTTGTAGCTCGAGGCCATTCCATCCCTCTGCTCTTTGCTTTTACTGAACAGGCAGCGTGTGAGTTTTCCTGACATCTCCTTTAAAACATGGTGTTTCTGCTCCAGAGTAGGGTCTGAAAAGAGCCTTTGATTGATCTTTAAGGTCCCTTCCAACCCAAACCATTCTGTCATTCCCTTTATATGTTGTAATGAAGGCAAACCTAGAAACTGGCTCTGGCATTGGTGAGAGGTGCTCCAGCTCCTCTTCCACCAGTACCTGCTCCAGCATCTCACTGGTTCACCTGCTGGATCCTGGGCTGAGTTGGGTACATGTAACACACCGAGGTTGGGTGGTGGGGAGCAGGAACAACCACCCCCTGCCCCTCCATACACCACGAGGTTCAGTTTATTGTGATGTTGTGTTTAATTATAGGTGAGAGGGCCTGGGCTGCAGTTCCCCTCCCTGTCCACACTTGGCAGGATGCTTCCTCACCCCTTTCCCCCCGTGCTGTGACTTCGGTTCCGCCAGATGTCACGACACTGCTCGTCCCCCGCTGCCCACCCTGCTGCTGTGGTGTGCTCAGCACAGCTGTGCTCTTAGCTGTGAATCCTGGGGGATTTCACACCTCTCTTAATTGCTGCAGTTATTTTAAATCAAACAGCAGAACGTGCAAAGCTACTTGGGCTGAGAAATCCTGTCTCTATAGAAAGGTAGTTTGGGAGGGAAAAATAATCTGTCCTGAAGTGTCCATCATCCCCTTGCTTGGCAGCACTTTAATTACAGCACTGATTAAACCCCTGAAGAGTTCACAACCATGGGCATGGATTTAGTTGTGAAAGCCAAGGCTGCCTTTGGAATGGGCAGAAGGGTTGAGGTCACAGGGAATCCCACCAGTCCTGGGATGGAGATGTTAGTCCCACAGACAGTGCAAAGAGCTCTTTGCTGTCCATATTTCATTTGTAATCATGGAAGTACTAAACAGATGATGTAGGTTCTCTAAGGGTAAATCCTGCCTTTGAATAAATAACACAGAGGACACTTCACTGACATCTGAGGGTTAAGAAGTTGTCCCATAAACCATTAGTGGGAGGACCCAGAGCTGAAGAGCAGCAGCTTTGTTCCTGTCTGTAGCACCAGTTATTTATGGTTGAGTATCTCGCATATGCCAATGTTGGTAATTCAAAGTCACGCAGTAATTTGAGTGATCTTGTGTCATGGCTCTTAAATATCAACTTGTGTGATGTTTCAGAATAAATAAATGATGAAACACAGACTAATTAAACGAATACAGCTGCATGGGAACTGGCTTCCAAGTATTCTTGAGTGCTTTGAAGATTAAATCACACAATTTGCAGTGATATGTTTGATATTTAGCTGTATCTGCTTTGTGCTTTCTTACTGTCTGGTGAAAGTAAAAATATAGTATCCTGTGATTTTATTTTTAATCAAATTCACTGTGCTTAGTATCAAAATGAAGTTTTTCCTATTATAAAGTTAATGTTTTGGCTTTAGGGTGAAACTGTTTGTTCTAATCTGTTGTTAGTTGCATCATTGTTTTATTTTTTCATTTTGATGCTTTCTTGATCCAGGCTTTCCAGCATTTTAGGGGATATCCTGTTAGTGTGATTAACTTAATAAGAAACACTGTGTAAATATGAAAATACTGGAAGTGCCTAAAAGCCGTTTTAAAAAATACATCCAATTCCAACATTTTCTTCTGAGCCTACATGTCAAAATAGGGTGTGGGAGTGTTTCATGGTCCTATGAGGTACCTACCTTGGAAGATGATGTTCAGGGTCACCTACTTTAGTCATAGTGGGACACCCTGAACCAAACCCACGACAGAAAGGGTTAAGGAATTGCTAATCTTGCAAGTACAGCACAGTAAAAAGATGCAGTTATATTAATGCAGTGACAGGGTCTTTTGGGTTAAGATGTAGGTATTTCTCAGTCATATTTGATAGGCTCTTGCTGAAGTCCTAGACAAGAATCAGGGAAGACAGCAGCTAAAGCAGACTAAATTTCTAGTTTAAGAAAGCAATTTCCAACCAACAAGCTGCTGCTAACATGATGTTGAAGTATCTTAATAGCTTGGAATAGAAAGAAGCCAATTCCTTAGATCTCTTCATTCACTTGGTTAAGTGAGCCTAATATTACAGATTAAACTTGGCACCTGCAATAAAAACCTCACCTGCCAGTTAACCAGACAGCACGATGCTGTGTACAGCTGCCTGTGCTCTGTGCAGCCTTCCCCTCGTGCTCAACTGGGCTGTGGTTAGTGGTGGGAGTGGGCAAAGAGCACATCACAGCAACAGAGGGGTTCTTGTGAGCTGCAGAATGTTCTCATTGTGCTCACCTGCTGGTGGGGAAAATCCACAAGTTGTATGTTGAGATGAAAGAACCTGGTGTGAAAACAAAATAAAAATTTGAAGTTTGAATGTGCCATGAAAGCTTTTTAAAAAGAGAACTGAACCACTAGTTTTCAGAGAATCAAGTTTAGTGTTTGCTTTTGCATGTACATCCTGTGTCCTTGTTGGAACCAGAATCATAGGTTGGAAAGGACCTCTAGGATCAAGTCCAACCTTTGTCCAACATCTCCCTGACCCCCAGACCATGTCCTGAAGCTCCACATGTACTTGTTTTTTGTATCCCTCCAGGGATGGTGACTCCACCACCTCCCTGGGCAGCCTGATCCAGTGACTGACCACTCTTGCAGTAAAAAACTAGATGATCTTTGATGTCCCTTCCACCCCAAACCATTCTGTGTTACCAAAAGACTGAATTGCTTTTAGGTGGAGACCCTAATCTCCCACAGGGTGTTGGTGTGGTTGCTGGGAGTGTTGATTGTAGGTGTCAAGGGAATTGGGATCCAGATGTACTAAGAACCCCATTTGTTTGCAGACCCCTTACCATGTCAACCTCCTCCTGGCTGGCTATGATGACCACGATGGCCCTGCCCTCTACTACATGGACTATCTGGCAGCTCTGGCCAAAGCACCTTTTGCAGCACATGGGTACGGTTCCTTCCTCACCCTCAGCATCCTCGACCGCTACTACAAGCCAGGTAGGTGGAGGAGAAAATTCTCTTGTCACTAATTAAAGGCTTAAATGGAGAGGTTGGTGTTTGAGGCAGGTGGTCCAGTGCAATTGCTGTGGTGCTACAGATTTGAATTTGACTTTTTGTTGGAATAAATGTGGCTTTCAAGATTGCCTCTGGTTCTGCTGAAAGGGTAACATGAGACTGGTCAGCTCCTTGAAGGGTTTTCCTGTTTGGAGTGTAGCAGCCTGTAAGTGAAGGAAGTTTCCATTTACTCTAAAACATGAGTAGCCTTTCCTGGGCCATTAGCTGCTAGCAGTCTGGTTTTAATAAATAACATCTTGATAACTTTATCTTCTATTTGCTGCTCTGTTGGCTATGACATGTACGTAGTCCCAGAGTATCAGTCTTCAGAGGGCAGCCCCAGATCCTATTGGATTGGCTTTGTGTGCGACCTATTAAAAATCTCTAAGTGAGACTGTGCTCTCAGCAAGATTGTCTTCAGCACTCTGAAGTGGTGGTGGTGAAGATTGATTGGTTTGGTTTATGGTTTTGTGTGGGAGATGTTGATCGTAATTCTTGGCTGTGTCTGTACCTGTCTGAAGTTCTAATTTTAGAATTATAATCCAGTTCTTACACTGCCAAGGAATAAACTCAGCCCCATCCCCACCTCGGATGAGGGAACGGACAAAAGCTTGGAATATTGTTAATTAGACATCTTTGTCTAGCTACAAAACTCCCCCTGTCTGCAAAGCTGAGTTTAATCTCATAGCAGAGATGTTCATTTAGTAATCCCTTAATCTCCTGCAAGAAATGTAGCTACAGACTGATGGTTTTATTCTAACAGGACTTTTGCCTGGGCAGTGGGTGCAGGTCTGGAACAAACTCTAGACAAGTTCAGTGAGCTCAGCAGAGCTCAGCTGTTTTCCAGCCATGTTCCCTCAAGGATGATCCTGCTCCACTTCCACCATTCCTTGTGAAGGAGCAAACCAGGGAGCTGCACTGGGCTGTCTACACTAGGTTGTCATGGCTTGTCATCCCTGCAGAGCCTGGGCTTGGTCCTGCTGGGGGAGAACAGCATCCCACACGTGCCTTGCCCGTTATTAAAGCCAATGCCCAGCAGGGAAGGCAGCACTAAAACCAACCTCCACCCCCTGTCCCTGCCTCGCAGCCGGCTGGGGACAGCTGGAGCTGATTTAAGTGTAGTAAACAGGAGGGGAGAGGGCTGGCTGGGCTGCTCCAGAGCTCAGGCCTGGCCATGGGAGGCAGAATTCCGTCATGCTTCCCATCCAGTGGAACAAATGGATTCTCAATGGCTGGTTGCAGCCCCAGCACTTCGGAGCGGGGCGTCCTGGGGACATCTGGAAAGTGTTTGCTGGGAGCTGGGGAGGAGAGGGGCTTTGGTGCTCAGCTGAAAACTTGTTTAAATTTAATAAAGTTTCGGTGCAGAGGGATGGCCTCTAATTCAATCAGTCTGTGAGTGTGTTTTTGGTGCAGGTATCACCCGTGAGGAAGCTGTGGAGCTCCTCAGAAAATGTCTGGAGGAGGTGAGTTGGGGCTGGAGAAAGGAATGTTTGTTTGCATTCGTTTGCTGCCGTTTCCCTGTTCCTCTTGTCACAGTTTTTTTGCCGTCTTTGCCAGAAGGGGTAATAAAGGCACATTGACCAGATGTGGAACAGCTACTGAGGAGAAGGATTTGTGGGCACTTGGGTTGTCTTAGCATGGTTCATGTCCTCCAGAATGTAAACTTGGAGCTTAATTGCTTTGCTTTACTTCTGCTTCTTCCATGCTTAGCAAAATATTGATACAGACAGTCTTTGGCTTCTCCCTTTTATGTTTCTCTGAACATAATGCAGGCACCCTTCTCTTGCTTGTGTTAACTCCACTAGTATTTACTTATAAATGTAATTCTCTTCAGCTTGTGAAGTGGGGTCTGACTGGGGTAAAGACTTGACCTTCAGGTTCAGGATCAATTTTAGTGGAAACAACCTCGTAGGGTTTTTATTGTTTTATTTATAAATGGCTTATTTATATATAATATATATTTATATTGTTTAAATATATAATATATAAAATATATATTTACATTGTTTAGTTGTTTTGTTTATTTATAAGGCTTTTATTGTAGGAAAATATTTATCCTTGTCTTTAAGAGGTTGAATTGAATGTAACTGGGAAGAAACAGCAGGGAGACATCAGGACGAAGTATTTTTAAAAGTTTTGAAGTATTTTTTTGCTACACACATTGTGCTGAAGTTCTGGCCCACTCTAGTCTTCTGCTTAAAGATCTTCCTTGTTAACAGGCTGGTGTATTTTGCCTCTCTGGCCTTGGCTTTTCTAGCATGGGTAGTCTAGAACAGCATAAGCAGTGAAAAACAGTCTAGTTCTTAATATCTCAGGTCACTAGAACCAGGATGGAAATTTCCATGTACAGCAGCACATCCCTTAGGTCATGCTCTCCTTACTTAGGCTTTGAATGAATCTCATCTCTCTTGTCTCTGTCTTTTGTTGCACAGCTCCAGAAACGCTTCATCCTCAACCTGGCCTCTTTCAACGCCCGCTTCATTGACAAGGATGGCATCCATGAGGTGGAAAAGATACCCCTGGCAAAGGCAGCCTCCTAACCCCTGGGATCTGGCTGCAGCAGTCTTCTTTTTGTTCATTTTGGGTTTTTCTATTCGTTGGAGTCATGTACTGCACTGGGAGATCAAATAAAGGTTGACATTTATATAGCCAGTTTTATCTTCATTCCACTGACCCTTCCTGAGAGTGTTTAAGTGTTCCATAGGGAAGGGGAGACTTGATTTAATGGTGCACATTTGGGTTACTTCTCTTTCCTTCCTCTTCTGAGTTTACACCCCCAGCCCCCCAAGGTACTGTCACTATTTCCTAGGTGACAATGTGGGGTCATCCACTCTTAAAGCTCAGCAAACACTGGAGCAGTGTTTCATGCTAAGCATACAGCATCTACTTTTTTCTAGAGGTGTTACCAATGTTTGCTTTATAAAACAATCAGGTTTTCAAAGACTTACTTTGCTTTTGTTATATTTTATTTCAGTATAAACCAAGTAGAATGGATTTTAAAATGCTGGTGTCACTTCTGCCTCATCTGGCCACAGATATTGGGAGAGAATATTCTGCTGGCACAATAGGCTCACAGATATTTTGAATATAAACTGAGGTATCAGTTCCATGATTTTCCTTAGTTGATGTCTCTACACTTAGTGCACAAAAGCAGTTCAGTGAGAAATAACTGCACCACTTTTTGTAAATATTTGCTCTCGACTAGCTAGAGCTTTGTTCCATGAGAATAATCCTGGTCTCTCTGGACTCTGGAGGATCCTTCCACCTAAAACCACTCACAGATAATTATCATGTGGCTGATAGTCACAGTCTGCCCAGAAGTGATTCTTCATTAAGACTGCTTCCCTATTTACATTTGCAGTGAGTTAAAAATTTAAAGTGCTCTGTTTGGGTGCTTATCTGAAGCTTCAATAAGCTTGGAAAAAATCCTGGAAGTGGGTGGATGTTTGGGGTTGTGTGCAGGGTGTAACACAAGTTCTGGGCTGGGAGGTAAGTGACAAATGGAACTGTCTTTGTCAGAGCTGGTTTTGATCTTGCCTCAACAGTGTCTGAACACTCTTCTCTTCCCCAGAAAATTCAGTCTTGAGCTGGATCAGACATTGAGACTTGCTCCATGTCCCAGAAGAGCTTTGCAGCCCTGCCTCAGCTCATCCTGCTCTTCGGGCTGCCCTTACATCTAATTCTTAACCAAAGTCCCATCAGGCTTTGTAGTTTAATTCTTTCCAGAAGGAGTTTATCAGCTGGTGTGGTTGTAGTCATGGCTGCAGTGGCTTTTATTTAAGGCCAATGGCCTAGAACTCCCTGAAACATTTTGCTAAAATTCACTTTATCTGTTAAAAACCTTTCCAAAGTCTTCCCCAGCCTGATTGTTTTCTCCTGGCAGGTCACAGTCTGAGTGCTCCAGCTCTGTGATGGAAATCTCACCCTTCATGTTGCATTAATGTATTTGTTAGCTTAATGTGCAGATCTCTAATTTATTTCACCACCGATGTTGATGTTTTTGCAGGTTTAGTGTCTCTTTTCAGAGCCCTCACTGCAGAGAGGCTGAGCTGATGAGCTGGGTTTGTCACTGCATATCAAAGCAGCAGAGCCTCCCTACCCTTCAGACTGCAGGGCTGGGCTGGGCTGCTATGAGATGATGTGAGTCTGGCAGAGAATCTGCCTGGAGTTTTTATTGGCACCTATTTGCATGCAGGTGATTAATAAACATAAAACAATTATTCCCCTGCAAACACCCTGCTTGGATCCAGGTCAGAGTGGAACATATGTTTTGCCTGAGGGCAGGGCCCAGGATCTGAGTCCCCCGTTGAGTGAAAGATTCAAGGGGTTGCATCAGGAGCCAACAGAGCAGCAACCTCTAGGAATGAATAAACAGACCTTCATTTCAAACCAGAACAAAAGAATTGATCTGCAGAGGGGCTGGGCTGCAGCCTCTGATGGAGTAGATTCTTTTTGAGGACTTTCCAAGAGTTTAGTTTTTCAGGGATGTGTGATGGTTCTGCTGTGGAACTTGAATTGTTTTAAAGGTCTTTCCATTCAGAAACATTCAGCTTCCTTTTTTTATAGTAATATATCAAATGTCTGAAAAATCAGCATTTAAAGTTTTGTATTTCTTCCTGAGGAGAAGAAAACATCTTACCTGCTTCAAGTTCAGCCCTGCCTGAAGCTTTTGCCTGGAATTCAATGGCTGAACTCGATCTAAAGGTCTCTTTCCAACCTAAATGAGCCTATGAATCCTTGTTGGAAAGAATTCACCTTTCCATTTGAACAGTATCTCTATTTCCATGACAGGCCTCTCTTTCATGAGAAACCTGAAAGAACTGAGCACTGCAAGGAAATACTGCTTGCTGCTAATAAGGTTTTTTTAGTTCTTCATATTATGAGCCCTGATGTTGTAACCCAAGGTACCGTGTTCCTGGGGCATTGTGGCCACAGTTCTGCTCTGCTCTGCCTGGTAATTCTGACCATATGTTTGGCTACCAAAGCCTCAGGGCCTAAAGAGTTAACAAGGCACTTTTTCTCCTTTTAGGTTTCCTGTTTAAAGATGGTCCCTTCCTGAGCACTGTGGGTGTAACAGATCATTGCTCCAGCTCATCTCCTCCGGAGCTCCCAGGTTGCTCCCAGATCAGCTTACAGGGGAAGGGAGCCTGGGTGCCTCAGGCCACGTGTGTTGGGAGAGCTCTGCTGGAACATGTGAGTGGAGGTGCAGAGCTCACGGGTCTTGTTCTTGGTGTTAATTACACCTTTTCATGGGGAAAAATGAGCATTTTGTGGCAGACCTTCAGGCATACCAGAGATGTTGGCTCAGAGGTCATTGGTACCCAGAGAGCTGCTGGCACGGTGTCACCCAGCACTGGTTTGTGTTGTCAGGACAGTTCTGCAGCCCCAAAAAGGGCTGGATGACTTGGAGTAGTCTTGAGGGAAGCTTCTCCCCTCGTGCCATGGCAAGTGGCAGCTGAGGACAGATGTGCAGTTAACACTGAAATGGCTGAAGGGTAAAAATCCCCTCCCCTATTGCCATATTCAGCCTTTTCACAGTGAAGTGAGGAGAGAGTTGCTGCAGGAGCTGCCACAGGATGAACTGTCACTTTTTGGAGTGAAGAGGCAGGAGTGGAGGGCAGAGACCAGGCTGAGCTCTCCAAGGATGTTTTCATTGCTCTTTAGCTTTTGACAGTAGTTTCCTGCAAGAAGCACGAGCCAGGGCTGAAGTTATGGATCATGTTCCTAGTGCTTAGGGTTTGGTTGATTTTATTTTCCAACCTGAAGCAGGGACAGAATATTCCTTTTATATAAAATAATTTGACATCTAAGGAAGGGGAAACCTTCTAACTTTGCTGCCTGGGAATTACTGTCCCATTGTCTAAGGAAAGATAAATTTATCCTACCTGTAAAGAGTTTATCCTTCAAGCCGTTTTTAATTCTTCTTCTTTCAAGGTTTAACCCTGTACAGAGTTTCCATGTGCTGTTATCAGTCTCACATCAACAGTAATTAAGGGCAGGAAATTTTCCTGTGAGCCCTGATCAAACTAAACACAAGTTGTTTTAAGAGATTCAGTGGAAATGGTGGAATTAAAACACAACTTCTCTATTTTCCGTGCTCTTGGGTTGAATCTTTGTGCACTAACCTGCCGAGGACTGTGTTAAAAATGAGTTAGTTGTCTTGAAAATGTGAAGTGACAGTTTAAGTGCTTTGTTTCTGTGCTAATGTGCAATTAGGTCGTTATCCAATAAGGTTTTTCATGTAGCCTAACTCAAGACAGCTGGAGGGAATCGAGAGAAGCCTTTGCTGGGGATGGGGAGGGGGGAAGGATGTTGGAAAGGATCCCTTCAGAATTGCCAGCGTGGTCTCTTTGCTTGTGTAACAGAGTAAAGCATTAAAGGTTAGCAAGATTTGTCCTACTGTTTGTTCCTTTATCTTTTTACCTTTTCATCAGACTGTACCAGGTAAGACCTTTAGTCTAGATTCTCTAAACTCTTTCTTCCAGGTGTTAGGGAAGATGCTCCACAGGGTGGGCAGGTTTCCCACCTCTTTTGCCTTCCTCACTTTCTTGGGGACAGCTGAAAACTTCCCAGTTAGCCCAAATCCAGGCTCTTTGCCTGGAGCACTCCTGGCTGTGCCAACCACGGCTGGTGGCACCACCACAGTGATGGGCTCCTAGTGCCACATGGGGCTGGGGATACCCTGGCTCCAGAGAACTCTGCCAAACCCAGTCTTCCTCACAGAGCCAGAGTTATCTGTGCTAAAAGACCAGTCTGGTTTAGGGTGGCAATTACTGGGCTCTGCTGGAGGCTCCCTGTGATGACTCCAGAAGGTCTAATATGCTCCTGCCACAGGACAAGGCTGGGCCAGAGGAGATGAAATGGAAATGGGTCAGGAGTGGGAGGCCTGGGCTGGAGCAATTCCCCGTGGTGCCAGGGTCCATTTAGGAGTCAAAGCAGCAGCACATGACAAAGAGGGTGTAGGAAAGGCTGGTTTTGTTGTCCAAATGAGCAAACTGGCCTCTCCACCCATCTCCTCAGCAGAGCTGCAGAGAAACCTTTGGGGTGTTGCCTTCCTGACTTGGAGCAGTAGCTTGATCCTTCCTCAACCTCATTTCACACCCCCAAACAAGCCGAGTTGTCTCCATTTCACAAACCTGCTGTGGCTATAACCTTTGCTACTGAAATGGAGCTGTCCTCAGGGGAAATGCTGCTCGATTTCAGGGTGTAATCTTAGCCTTTTCTCTGCTGAAAAGAATCAAATGAGAAGCACCTGAAGGTGTCAGGATAGAAACATAAAAGGAACCATCCAGGATAACCCTGGCATCCTCTCTCTGGAGAGGTTATTGGGATGCTTAAGTGCAGCAATTACCGGGTCAAAGCTTGGGTGTCTATTTAATGTCTGGAATTATTATTGCTATTTATGGGATCCTGGTGAAAATGCTCAGGTGACCACCTGGGGATTCTCTGCAATGGAAAGGAGGTCAGGCAGGGAGACCAAAATGACACCTTCTGGCTCAGCGTGTCCAGACTCTAAGGGCTGGTTTGGGCTGTTGCTCCCCAAGTCTGGGGTAATTAAGGCTGTGCTGACACTCTGCTAAATCAGTGATCTCCAAAGCCAGGCTTGTGTCACCCTTGTAAATAGCATTAGTTTTACTGCCTGATTTGAAAGTGGTTTCAGTTTTGGTGTTTAGGTTCAGCTGCACTAACTGGAAGAACATCCTTTGCCAGGGATTTGCTGCCTGGCTCCTGGGATCCTGTATGTAAAGTTGGGAGTTTGAGGGACTCGCTCATATATGAAGGAATGCACTAACTACAGGTCAGCAGAGGCTGGTTGGTGAGTTGTGTAGGTGCAGAGAGCTGCTATTACCCCCTTGCTTTCAAGGCAGCCTGCTGAAGGTGATTATTCAGTGTATGCAGAGCCAAACGATGCCAGCACAGCCTCAGCTCCTGGGGGGGTGACAGAGGATGGGGTGAGGGCTCCACGCTGAGCTGGCCTTACCCTGGGCACAGCTGGCTGACAGGGAACCAAGAGCTTCTCCTCAGTGTTCTTTTCATTTGTCCAGGATTGTCTGTGGTTTCCCCGGCCTTGCCATTCATTCAAAGTTAATTCAAGAAAGATTTTTTTTCCCCCAATTTCCCTTCAGGATTGGAATTCCAGCGTGTTCTGTAACAAGCATAGAGACCATGAGCCTGGATCTATTTTTACCCCTTGACACAATCCCACGTATTTTCCCACGACAATATTTGTAATCAGTGTGGGAATTTAGACCAGTATCGAGCCCTGAATGCTCTAAAATGCCCTTTTTTTGCCTCTTAGGGTGGAAAGGCAAAGAACACACCAGGGGATGGGTTTGTGAGGAGAACCCCACCATGAACTCCCTACAGGCAAGGGTGTCCTGGCACAGCCTCTGGAACTCTGCTCTGCTCAGGGGTCTTGGTGGCCCCACAAACATGAAGGGTCCAACATTTCGGAAGCCTCCAAAGCTCTCAGAAAGCTGCTCCTACGTGAGGTGTCCATCATCCCTCTGAGCATCCACGGCACAATCAACAAGTGAATCCAAATGAACTTCCTCCCAATTCCAAGGTAATTGGTGCCATCCTGGCCTCTCATGAGACATGAAAAGCTCTGCAGCAACCCAGGGAGGAGGAGGAGGGAGGGATTTTTTCCACCCACTGGACGTGGCGTGTAATTCCTGTCGGCACATCCTGAATTCCTTGTGTTGCTCATTGCTGCTGTGCCTAAAAACTCCTTGATATCCAGGGTGCCCCAACCCAGGCAGGTTTCCCTGACATGATTGCATTATGAGATGATATTTCACGCCTGTACATTAGTGTGCACACTCACTTTCATCATGGGCACAGCCTGGGTTGCTCTGCTCTGATACCCTGCACCAGAGGATGGCTACAAATTGAATTATTCCAGGAGAGTTATCCTAAATCACTCCTTGCAGGGAAACCTGTATTGGAGCACAAAAGCACCTTCCTCCCTTAATCATAATCCATTTGAAACAGGGATTATGCTGATGCAGAGCAGGGCACTCCTGGTTTGGAATCATTTCCAATAGGAATAGTTTCTGTGCTCTCAGCTCACGCCCTGCATTAGCCAAGCTGGCTTTGAAGTGTAAACCAGCCTCTCCTGTGGCTGTAGCATTTCCATCCTGCTCCTCCTTGTTCCCTGGCCCTTCCTTTGGGAGGGGACAGAGCAAAACCAGACCTGCAGAGCCCCTCATTCAGGTCTTTGCTTTCCCAAACTCCATACCAAGGGACATTTCCAACCCAGTTCCCAGTTTAGGAGCATCCCTGAGCTTTTCAAGGGGGTATTTAGATAAAAGTTTCCATCCCCTCAAATTATATCAGTACATAAAATGATTCTTTTCACCCTTTTCTGAAAGGCAGCAGGGTTTGCATTTCTAACTCCCTGGGGTCCCTTTTGGGGCTGTTGGGTTATTTCTCTGTTATCACCAGCCTGCTCTGCAACCCCTAGAGAAAAGGGGTGGGTACAAGCCTGAGCAGGCCCAGGAGGATGAGTGTGGTGGCTCAGGCCATCTCTGCTTCCCAGGCACATCTCCCCCCTGCTTTTCTCCATGGTTTACTGGTTGGACTGGCCCCAGCTGCAGGTGGTGTTCCAGCAGAGCAGTGCCATGCAAGCACAGGTCTGTCATGCAGCAGGTCTGGCTTCTGGGGTTTTAATCCTTTTTTTTACCAGTTCCCATCATTCTGTTTGTTTCCCAGCCCCTGGGAGTAGGAGGTGGCTGGTTTTGAGCCCTGCCACAAGCACAGGAGCTCCCCTGGAGAGCTTCACCACACAGGTTAGTGGGGTTATTTTATCTGCCAATACATCACTTGATACCATGAGGCCTTTCTGCAGCTCTTTGTCAACAGGTTTGGGGTTTAGTATCCCAAGTATCTCTGGAACATCTGCAAACATCATTTCACTGGTCACCTCCACATCACCAAGGGCATAGGCTGGCTCAGGGCAAGGGCTGGTGGGACTGGGGACAAGAACACCAGCTCCTGCCCTCCTCTGAGCTCTTTGACTGCCCAGCTCAGCCAAACACCAGCTGGGAAGCTGGAGGATGTTGTTTTAAAGCTATTTAATATTTCAGGATACAACCCCAGGGGCAGATCCTCGTTCACAAAGACGATGGAGGGGCTTGGATCAAATAAAAAGAGGTTTATTAAGATAATGAGAATGACATTGTGGTGTGGGTGTTGTACATCTATTGCAGCATTAAGAGAAACAACAGCAAGTACAAAATCCTGCAGAACTTCTATAGTCATCATCATCACAGCCTAGCTCGTCCATGCTACAGGTTTGTGTATCCAAAACTTCATTCCCATTTCTAATGGCAGAAGATCCAGAGACTTTCATCTTTCAAAAAAAAAAAAAAAAACCAAACCCAAAACATAAGGCAAAACAAAACAAAAAAACCCCCAACTCAATTTGATATAAATAACTTGCACTGGACATTTTAAAACTTTCAGATTTTAATTACACATAAATAAATATATACAGATTTCCAACAGTTCAGTTTGGCCTGGTTCAAGTTCTGCTCCTTGTGCTTTAGTCATTAGTAGGAATTTTAGACACTGGTGTGCTGTTATCTGTGGGTTGTGGAGTTTTAGTTAGTCCTGGGTTTAACTTATCCTGCTTTCTCCCCAGCCATGAGCACAGCAGCCAGGAGGGCTCCTGGACCAGCTCCTGCCCTGGGGTGTGTGCTTGGGTTGTTCCTGCCCTCCTGGTGGCTCCTCAGCCCAAGGGAAAATCCTCCTGGAGTCTGTTTGAGAAGTCTAAAAAGGCTTTTAAATCCCAAACCCTTCTGCTGGCAGTTTTCTCTGGGCCTGGCTTGAGGGCTGGGCTGGAGGTGAGGAAGGGGAAGGTTTCCTGGGTGATGCTCCAGGAGCAGCAGCTCCTCTGCCCTGGTTCCTGCACTGCTGCAGCTTGTGCTCACTCAGTTCTTCAGCTGGATTCCTGGAGCGTGTCAGGATCTCACTGTGGGTTTTTTAAAAACAAAACTAAAGTAAAATTGCACATGACTTGTTTTCCTGCATCCACGAGTTTAAAAAACAAAAAACAAGGCAAACCCCCAAAGCCCTCAGCCCCTGGCTTGTTTGCTCCGTCTTCCTGCGTCCGTCAGTTGTTTTCTTCAGAAATTCTTTTTTTGTCTTGTCTTTGCTTTATGAGTTTTCTCCCAAGTTCAAACGTAGCCAGTGCACTGGACCATCACCCCCCAGTGCCTCTGCCAGGGCCAGGGGAGCCCCCACCAAGGAGAGGGAGGGACACACCACGTTATTTCCGATGCTTCACGTCTTTCTCTGAGGCTTTGGAGTCCCCGGCCGTGTGCCCGTTCCCTGTGCTGTTCATGAACATTTTATCCAGCCCCTTGAGGGACTCTACCAGGTAGTTCTGGAAGGCTGTGAGGGCTGCACAGATGGCAGGGCCCCCGAAGCCGTGGGTTATCAAGCTGAAGTGGGTCAAGCAGCTCTGGACTCCGGGCTCCAGGATGAGCGAGGGGCGGCTGTTCCCCAGCGGGGAGCGGTCCTGGGCTATCAAGTCTGCAAACTCTTTGCAAATTTGCCTGCAAGAGAGAGAGGTTTGTGTTAACAGAAGTGCTTTGGAGGGCTGCAGGGGCAGGGGGTGGTTGGGGTTTCTTTTTCTCCCCTCCGGGGGTTTTTGGCTCCAGCCTGGGGAAAGCCCCTGGGTCAGAGTTGGGGACCAAGCCCCTCAGCCCACGCTGAGCATCCACCATGTGCACATCACCCAGATCTGTGGGCAGTGTTTGAGGCCATCTCCTCCCTGCAGAAGCCAAGTTTTGGGGCTAACTGCCCTTCTGGGCTGCAGGGACCTGCAGCCTCACTGCCACCAGTACTCACTTGGTAGCCAGCAGCATGTTCTTCCTGGTGTGGAGCTCGGTGGGGTCGGAGTGCTGCCGGCACAGGTACTCTGCTGCTGCCTTGGCTGGGAACTCTGTCTCACACACGTACCCAAAGTCCCTGGCCAGGTGAACGGCTTCACCTAGAGCAGGACAGATTGACAACCTGGTCAACACCCGTGTGAAGGGGGAGGGTTTTCTGCAGCACCTTCAGCTGCTGTGGCTCATCTCTGCTGGGACTGCAGCACTTCCCCAGCTGACACCCAAGAGCTCTCTCCACCTTTGGCTCTTGGTTGGTGCAGAGACACCACTGGGGGTTTCTAACACTCATCTGTGAGGTGATTGGGCTACGTGGGTCCAAATGAGCCATGGCCAGCTCTGGGCAGAGCCAGGTCCTTCCTTTGCCAGCTTTTAAAAAAGCATCAAGAGTTGGAGCAGGATGAGGTGAGACCTTCTGGGTTGCTGCTCCCAAAGGAAGAACAGCAGAGATGTTTCTCTCTGCATCTTTCTCTCCCTACTTCTTCCAAAATTTCCTGCTCAGCCTCCCCACATTGAGCAAAGATTTAAACAGGAGCTGGGGGTTGAAAACCCAACCTTAGCCCTGTGACCATCAGAGAAGGGGGCAGAAGGAAGGGTTCTCACCCTCCCGCAGCCAGCAGGAGCCCTGGGGCTGGACGCAGGCAGCGTATCCATCACCCCCTGGCCATGCCCACCCACTGATGGGATTGATCCATCTCCAGGCGGCCCCGTGGAAATAATCAGAGCTGATGGCAATTGATCATGCCCAGTACCCGAAATCCCGGCCGGGCAGGCAGAGCTCATTTGCCTTGCCCTCCTGCTGCTCCTACGTATGAGGCCATCCATCCATCCTGAGAGCATTAACCCAGATCCCAGCCCAGGCTGCTCCCCGAGCTCTGCCTGGGGAGACACATTAGGGGAGAGTGTCTGTGCTCCCCATGTCACCAACACGCTTCCCACCTCATCTCCTGCTCTAACGGAGGAGCAGATAAGGTAAACCCAGAGAGTGGGAGCTGCAGTTGTGTGTGTGTGTTAAAAAAGTCAGTAATAGCTGCTGAAAACCAGTTCTTGTGGCCCTAAAAAAGGGCTGTGTGACCTCACAGGAGAGCCAAGGCTGGAGGCAGGGTTTGTTTCCTCCATGGAGGCTAAAGCTGGATGCTCTACAGGCAGTTTGGGTGCTGGCTTAGGAGGGGTTCAGTGCAGGGAACAAGGAGTCCAGAACACCAGAGCACCTCCCTCTGAGGACAACATCTCCCAGCACCAGAACACCCATGTGAGAGGGAACCATACCCATCAGCACCCACAGCATCACTCTGTCTGCTGTGAGCAGTGACCAAAACATCAGCAGCCACCTGAAATCAAAATGTCCAGCTCTTCCTTCCCTTCTTTCTTTCTCTGCTTCTTTCCTTCCTTCTCTTCTGATGGAAATCAGCCCTTGCATTCAGCACGAACCAACTGCCCTCGCTGGCAACCTCGGCCTAATGAAGCGGCTCATTTAATTTGCTGGCGACAATGGGGGTGATTTTCTCTGGAGGGGCTGAGGCAGCTGCCTCCATCCAGCAGGATGAGGGGAGCACAATGGATTCCACAGCTCGGAGGGACCATTTGTTTGTGGCCCGTGTCCTCCTCGCCCAAAATGCGTTGGCAACCTGGGCCAGGCTCTCACCACCCTCAGCACCAACAATCTTTTCCTTCTCTCTGGTCTACATCTCCCTCTTTTAGTTTTAAGCCATCCCCCCTTGTCCTGTCCCAACAGCCCCTGCACAAAAGTCTGTCCCCATCTTTCTGACAGAAATAGCTGAATTTTGGAGACAGACACACACGAGTGATCCTGGAGATTCCAGTGTGGGGATGTTCCTGGGCTCGGTGGTGGTGACCACTGCGTGTTTGAAGTGTCCTTGTCCAAGGAAGGCTCCAGAGGAGGGTTCAGCAGCTTCAGTGGGAGCAGGGACTGGCTCTTACCTTCCACGAGGGACGTCAGGAGGGTGACGTTGGCAGCTTTGCGCCTTCCGGCCGGCAGGTTGAGCCCAATCTTCTCCAACCTTTCCCTTAGACACCGACCCCCGTTTTTTGATTTTGCTCTGGAAATAGAGAACAAGGAGGGGAGAAAAAGAATTATAATGTAACTAATGTTGAAATAATGATAACTAATCCTAGTTTAAGCTTTTAGGTCTGGGAGGGAAGAAGATAAAACAACAAAAGTGCTATTCCCACAGAGCAGAATTTCCCATCTCCGTTAATCCCAGGGGGAAGAGCTGGTGCTGGACACCAAGGTTGCTCCAGCTTCACCCCCCGTGTCCCGGGGCTGCCCCAGGCTCTCAGCAGCCACTTACCTGCGGAGGACTCCCCCGAGGAGGGAGGCGTTGAGACACTCAGGGGGCGAGAGCCTCCTCTGCACCTCCCCGACCGTCACCTTGTACTTGGAGGTGGAGCTGAGCAGGGAGAGGCGCCCGGGCACGGAGCAGAAGACCTCGTTGGGATTCGTCACCCCTCCGATCAGCCCCTCCTTGTTCATGGACAGGGTGGAAATGGTGCCGTTGGCCTTCGAGGGGATGGGCACTGGGAGACAAGGGAAGGAGAGAGAAGAGGAGACCGTGGCTGAGAGACTCCAGAGCCAGGGAAGCCTCTTGGTGACCCCCCCGGCAGCTTTCCAGCCCCCAGCAGCCCTTGGCTGCAGACACCAGCTCAGCTGCCTGGGACAGCCCAGTTAGCTCCTTGTTTTCTCCAGAGAAGAAGAGAGGTGGGGTGAGGAAACAAAACTAGAGACAAGAACTATGGAAGAAGCCTGGGCTCTGCCTCACCTGCTCCCCCACACCTCCCAGCTCTACCATAATTAAACCCAAGGTTTTGGGCTGGTCTCCTGGGAGGCTGAGGACTGTCCATGGCATCACTGCCTGGACCTGTGACCAGCTCCCCCTCTCCTGGGCTCTCCATGGAGGTGGGTGGCAGGGAGAAGCTCCAGCTTGGTCCTCTCCTGGCTCCAGGGTGGGATCAGAGCTGCAGCCCAGCTCTGCAGGACCAGCCACCACCTTCACACCCTTCCTGGGAGATGCTGGGGTGACCAAGAGCTGTGTTTGCCAGTCTGTGCCCACAGTGGGAAGAGTTTCTCTGCCCTCAGCTTTGGGATTAGCCCCACAAGAAGCCGCAGCCCTAAACTTTCATCATCCTTGGCTTAAAGGAAGCTCGAGAAGATCAAACCCAGTTAACCCAGCACAGACTTCCCTTCACTTAATGGGCAGCCGTCGGTTGACACAGGAGGCTGGGCAGGCACTGGGAACTACAGGATCAGGCCCCTGGCATGGCACTGG
The DNA here is from genome assembly GCA_013401335.1 of Brachypteracias leptosomus. NCBI lineage: Eukaryota > Metazoa > Chordata > Aves > Coraciiformes > Brachypteraciidae > Brachypteracias > Brachypteracias leptosomus. The sequence continues at coordinate 112,915 of VYZX01022728.1, forward strand.
GCTGGGGTGGGCACCATCCTTCCAGTGAGAAACGTTCTCAGACGCAATAAAGCTTTATAGGTTAAAACTATGGCTGAAACTGCTGCCAAATCTCTTTGGCTTTTATGTTCTGAAACTAACAACCAATTTAACTCTGGAAAAAAAAATAAAAATAGTGTTGAAAGAATCCAAAGAGGGTTGGAAATGCCCCCAACCCTGCCAGCCCTGGCATTCCTTGTGGTTCCTTGGGAATGGCTGTTCCCCAGTGCACGTTCAGGGGGCTCAGCAGCAAATCCCAGGGCGAGGTGCAGGTTTTATGAAGGAAATACACATGCCCCAAATGGAACAGAAAACCTGAGCGTTAATTGGGGAGGGTCCATAGACTGGACCTATTAGGGGCCGCTCACAATTGACATATTGTGAGTGCAGCTCAACAACTTGTTAGTGTGGCCATAAAAAAGCAGCATATGTTACATAAAAATGGGCAACGTTTTAAGACTAGAAGATGAATGGAAAGGGGCTGAGGTACATTAAGTTTCCTCCCAGCATGAAACTCGCCCCAAGTCGGGGGGCTGAAGGGCAGGAGGGATGCTCTGGTGCCCGGCTGGGGTCAGCGGCTGGTTGAGGGGTGGTCAGGGAAGGACAGACAGGGAAGCATCACCATGAGACATAGGAAACAGGAGCTATTTCCAGGAAGCAGCAGCTTCAAAGCTTTCTCCCACAGCCCCAGAACAGGTTTTGTTGGTCTCTAGGGGACACCCTTAAAAGTCAAAGCCTGTTTTACAGACACCCCCACGCTGCTGACAAGGCGCAGGTCACGTCGGGCACCCAGTGATGTGGGTCCTGCTCAGGCAAGGGCCACCCTCACCCCAGACACCCCTGGAGAGTGGGGGGTGCTCGTGGCATCATGTACTCCCCCTGTCCGTGAGGGGCTCTGTGTAATACACAGTTTAGTGCATGTCTGGGGTCATGCAGCACCGGGCACTCGAGCCGCATGCGTGGCCAGGAAGCTGTGAACACACCAGGGCTGAGCAGCCATGCAGGGAGAGGGGGGTCCTGCCTTGCCATGAGACGTGGTGGCTGGGGAGGGGGAAAACCCAGTGGTACCAGTGTGAGTTAACACTGGCCCTACAGAAAACCAGGCTGGAGGTGGATCCCATACAGCTGCGATGCACACGGGCAGCGTGCGGGGAGGGACGGGGCAGGGGAGGGGGTGGAAGGCATGGATGGTGTCTGTGCATGGCATGGAGACACCAAACACTTCTGAAACACCTGCTGGCATCTATAGAAATGATGCTCCTGTCAGAAATAAACCCCCTTGACAGCTGTAACCCAGAGCCCACGGCTGCCAGGGTTGCTGCCCAGAGCCCTGCCCCGTGCCACCAGCAAACCGTGCGGGCACCAGCACAGCACGTCCATGCTGGCATTGCTCTCCAAGGCCAGAGCCCCATCCCATTCCATCCCATTTGGCACGTTCAGGTGGGCTGCAGCTGGAGGCTGAGCGGGGCCCTTGGGTCCTGTAACGGTGCTTCACCCATCGGACAGCGTTGCCTCAACACAACAACAACAAACAAAGCCACGTTCGCCAATAATGAGGAATTATTGTTATTTGGCCTCACCTGCTGCTGTTTGCCTGGTCTGATCTGCAGCTTGTTTGCCCATAAACATGCTGCAGGAGGGAGACAAGCTACCATTAAAGCCTGACAGCTTTGTTTCCTTGGCTTTGGGGGAACCAAAATTGTCTCTTGTCATCTGAGTAAACCAAAAGTCCCCCTCGATCTTCAGCTGCTGCTTTCCTGTTCCCGCAAGCAGCAGGTGATCGGAGCACCTGAGCCAGCCTGCAGACAAGAAGGAAGCATCAGAGGGTTGCGGGTCGGCTCCACAGCCCAGCACCCCAGGAACACACCGACCCCGCTGCCAGACCCCAGCAGGGAACACACTGACCCCACTGCCAGACCCGGCGGGTGCATGCAGGGGGACCTGGGCCATGTCCTGCCCCACGCAGCCTCATGCCCGGGCTCCATCCCAGCTACAGGGCAGAGAAGTGGACCCTTGGGGCAGAGATGGGGCTTTCACGAGGAGGTGCCAGGTACGGAGCAGCCGCGACGCAGATGGGGGGCACTAGGAGCAGCCAGACAAGACACCGACCTGAGCCCCACATGGTGCTTTGAGGCTGGGAATAGGAATGTCCCATCATGTCACTGCACTGATCACCCCTCCTGGGGGTTACTGGAGGTGCCAGTCCTTGGCATGGGGACAGGGCAGCACTTTCCCCCCCTGAGCTGGCTCTTGCCCTGCTCAGCCCCATGATGGGGGCTTGGGCAGGCTCAGCTCCACCCGGGAGGGTTTTCAGCAGAAACACACCCCAGAGATGCTCGTTCATACAATGATGGAACAACACGTTACACAGGCTGGCAAGGAAAGGGTTAGATGCTGGTGTCCAGGTGCTTGGCCCTCTCCCTTCAGCCCTGCCTGATGAGTGGGACAGGGCTCAGCTGGGCCACCCCACCCCAGGGAGCTATAAAGGGCAGGTCACAAGCAGGGCTGTGTTTGGGTTGATTCAACCAAAGAAAGGAGAAGGAGGGAACACGAGGCTTTGAGCAACTGCTCAGAAGACTTCTGGGGAGCGTGAGGTCTTTCTCTCTCATGTCCAGCTTTGCTCTCTGCTCTTATTATTATTTCCTAACTAGCTCCATGTTGGCTCTGCAGGACGTGTGACAGATGGAGCACAGAAGGTGAGCAGGGGAAAGGCTGTTCCCAAAGGCCAGAAGCTGCACCAGTGCTGGTGGCCTCTGCTCAGCAGCTTCGTGGCAAAGACAGAGCTGAATCTGGGGGAGCAAGGGGTGACCATCCACACTGTGCTGCTGGGAGACTTGTTCTCAGGCAAGAAATGCTGTGAGTGTGGGGAGCTTGTGAGAAAATGAGCTGCCAAGGAGCTTAGAGCCCCCTGGGGAGCTGGGGGTGGTGGGAGAGGGACCAAAGCCCTGGATGTGGTCCTGGGTGAGTTACGGGAGGGGATGTAGATGTGGCTACATGGCATAAAGCTAAAAAAATATCTTGGCCTGCTTCTTGAAACCAGTTATTGAGGCTTGGTTGCTCCACTTTGTCCTTCTAAAAGTTTTGGAGGCATAGGAGAAGTTAAATGATTTACCAAGACCAGGCACATGGGCATGACCTGAAGGCAGAACCTCGGTCTGGGAGAATGAGTTACAAGCCATCCGGGCTCTACAGCACCTCCTAACACTTGGGTGATAGTCAGAAACCTCATTAGGTATGGCCTCTTCTTTTATCACTCCAGACTTTGTTTTTAACACCGTGGAATACTTGTCACTGTGTCTTCTTGTCTCATGATGCTCTTGTGTTTGAAGTGTGTCAGTGACAGGAGACGGGGTCTTGCTGGGAGGGGAAACTCTCCCCATTTCATCCACACAATGTCACTGGAAGCCTTTCCATGGAGCTCAGCATCTCACTGATGTTCCAAGGCACTCAAAACCTGTCAAGTGGTCCCTGGATGAAAGGTTTCTCCAGGTGAGGAGTCTCTGGATGGTAAATGTTGGTCCAGGGTCTAAGCACAGGATGTGGTGATGCTCCTTGGGGAGGCAGATGGGTGTGGGAAGGCAAACCCCATCAACACGAGGTCCTGACAGCTCTGGTGATGCTGGGGGTGATGGGATGAAGGGGAAGCACAACTCAACTGGTGATCACTGGGTTGTGAATTTAGAGAAGTGAATTTGGAGCCTTGTGCCTTCCAGGTGTCCCAAGATAAAGCATAAACTTTGACACTTCTGGTTTGTAGAGGTGGGTCCTTCAGCTTTTAAGTTCCAGGTACAAAGCACCAAAAGAAATCCATTCTTCAAAGGCTTTTACCCAGGGAGCTGGAAAGCCTCAGAGAATTTTCTGCTTTTCCCTGGTGAGTTTCAGCACAGACCAAGTGTGGTCCCTCTCCTGCACGGTCCAGGGTGAGGATGCTTCAGCTCCGAGCTCTGGTACTCCCTCATCTGCATTCACAATCACCACTGATTCCTGGAAAAAGCCACTTTTACACAAAAATATCCAGAGCAAAAGGTGGGTCTGCAGCTCGGGCTGTCTGTGGGTGCTGCTGGGAGCTGCAGTGCCCAGGCTTGGGGGCTGCCTGCACCCCCACCCCCTTTGGTTTGAAGGGAAAAGAGACTTTACCTAAAAAAAAATTAAATAAATATGAAGAACTGACTCATTTCCATGGGAGAAATGTGCTACCTGCTTGCAAAATGATTTGTAAGCAGGAAAATTTGTGGTACTTGGAAATTGACTTGCTTATCGTGGTGGTGTTTGTGCAGTTCCATTTCCAGCCGGAGCTCCGGGTGCTGTGAGGGGAAAAACAAGTCCAGAGGGAACATGCAAATCTCTGCCCGTCTTACGAGTCTGTTTTCTCCTCTCCTTGGATACGTTACAGGTAAATCCTCCTCCTCAGCAAGGCGGAATCCCTGGATATTGGAGCTTTTGTTGCAACATCCCTCTCAGAAGTGGGAGTGTGCTACAGCTTAGGCTGCGTTTTAAAGGGGTATCAGTTAATCCTTTCAGGAGGCTCCCTGGGACAAAGCGATCGCTCATCTCCAGGCATGGTGCTGGCTTCAGCCACCCTAAAAGCATCTCAGCCCCCCCAGTCCCTCTCTGGGGCCATGTACTGGTCAGCTTGGCTGCGTTGGGCATCGTTGGGTTCAGGGCAGCCCAAAAAAGGCTGTAGGAAGCTGAAGTTGTGCTGCTTCAAGAGGCACCTGCAAACCTATTTTGGTGGTTGTGGGTCCGATGAGGACAGCCCTGAGACCCCCAGTTTGTTCCCTGGGGGTAGCTGGGGTGTCCTGTGGCTCCGCTCTGGGCAGGCAGTGGTGGGGAAGCCCTGGCTGGTGGATGGTTTGTGTCCCAAAGAGGTGAGGGATGGCTGCTGCCTTGCAGGAGGAGCTTCCAGTGAACTCATCTCACCTTCGTTTGAATGCCTCTGATGTAAATTATAAGACGGAGATACATATATAAAGAAGGATCTGCATGTGGGTGTGAGACGGAGGCAGCTGCTCCGACCACCCCTTTAAAAGCCCTTTTCCAGGCAGGAGGTGCTGCAGAGTTCAGCTGCTTCCATTTCCTGGTGTTTCAGCAGAGAGGTATTTATTGATGGGCCGGGGAAGGAGGTCAGTGCCATCAGCCATATTTCAAGCCCACGGTCTGTAATTATCCCTTCTTCCCAGAGGGGATTATACAGGTATTTTCTTTATCTTGAATGCACAACCCCAGTCCCCATGTCAAAGAGCCTCTCTAGGAAACTGCAATCGGCTCCGAGGCCTTTTCAAATGGAAGGATGGAAAGAATCTTGTTTTTTTTATCTCTGGGCTTTCCAGATTGCTGAGTCCTGATAGGGAAATGGATCTCGGACCCTCGGAGGAGCAGAGGGAGCAGGGATACAACTCGGCAGCCTCAAAGGGTTCCCATGAGAAAGCCCATCAGGAGCAGTCCCATGCCTATGCAAAGCTCCTCTACTTAACATTGTGATTCCCATGCAAATCAATACATCAGGTTACAGCCACAGGTTAAGGTGCTGTGAGATATTTATTGCATTTTTCTCTCTGTGCCTCTGTTTGACCCAGTGAAGTACCTGCTGTAGGTCACTGCAGGTGTCTCCTGGGGAGCTTTGGGCTGGATCGATGGGGCAGGAAGGTTCAACCTCCCCAGGACCAGCACGTACAACATCCAGTTAAGGATGGTACCTGCTCAGTACATTGTGTCCTGGTAGGAATTCCCTATCAGTATAACAAAACTTACTCAGACCTTTGCAAAAGCTCCCTGTGCTCCTCCAGGACTGGGCAGGGGGTTAGTAACTGGTTTGCAATTAATCTCACTAATTTAATAACTCACTTCCCTGCTTTGCCATTTAGGAATGACTTGACCTCAGATGTGCTGCTTGCTCAGAATATTTTGTGAATTTTTTGGAACTGCTCAGGATTTGTTGGGAGTTCCCACCCGTTTCCCTGTGGTACCTCATTCCATGGATTGGGCTGTGCTGTCTGGGAGCCTCTGATGCAGCAGCCTCAGGAAAACCCACTGGAAAGCAGCAAATATGAATAGTTTAAATGCTCTCCTCACGAGTGAAACCCCAGTGCTTGAATCTTCGCAGGAGATGAATGAAGAAAGGATTTGGACTCTGTCAAAGTGTATTTGCAGGTATTTGCTGCTCATGGGTTTTGCCATTTGTTGAAAGAGCTGCTGAGACACGTTGCTGCCCAGTTCCCAGCACCGTGCATCTCACTCCTGCCTCCCTTGTAAGGTCAGTTTAGTGCAGTAATTCAGATCCACTCCCCCAATTCAAAACTATTTTTTTTTCTGAACCTGCAGCTAAGCCCTTTTATAGCTACATTAAAAAAATTAACTATTTAAAATTCAGTTTCTTGCTGACTGCTCTGGATGGACCCGTGTGGCTCTGCCCCTGCCCGGGTAGAATTCCTGTGTCTCACCACACACAACATGCAGGTGTTGGGAAGGTGAGAAACCAAAATGGGAGAGCCCGAGGGTTTAAGGCAAAGGAATGGGAGATCTGTGCTGCCTCGTGCTGATTCCAGGGAAAGTTTCTCATCCAAAGTCTCCCCAGCCAGGTCCGAGCGCTCCAGCCCCGCAGCGTTCCCCATCACAGGTTTATTCATTTAGCAGCACAAACTCCCATTACATCTTGGCAACCAGTCTCCGGGATCTTCATGTGTTTAAACAGTATAATCCATTTTACACTAACATGCTTGAGAGGTTTTCCCTCTTCCCTATAGAAGCGCCTGAATTTGTGTGGCTTGGATCTACATAATGGAGAAGGGGAGAACAAAGCTGCAGCGTCGCGGCGGCGGATCCCGGGTAAGCCCCGGTGACGGTGCTGTCAATTTGCTAAGATGCTTTTAGGTTATTGAAGGGCAAAAGACCCTTCAGCAAAGATTAGACACGAATAATAATAGATAAATACTTCATATAGGACTCGCTGCCAGTGCATGGAGAGTGTAGGAGGGGTTCGGACGGAGCCTTGGACTGCGGCAGCGTCCGTCTGTCCGTTCACCGGCTGTTCTGGAGTCACCAGAGCCCAGGGATCACTCACCCCCCATCACAGCCAACGTGCTCTTACTTCCCCTTGCTTGGATGATGCCCTGGGTTTCTAACGCCTCTCCATTGCTGGGATGTCCAGCAGAGCAGTGTTACACCCCAGATGGTGCCCAGGCTGCCAGGGCACACACCAGGAAACCCCTCTGAGACCCACCACAGTGCCAGGGAGGAGCTGCTGGGAAGGAGCAACATCCGTGTCTTTTTATGGGGAAAACTCTGACCAGCCACAGAGATAGCAAGGGGAGAACCCAGCCAGCAGTGCAGGAGCACACGGGTGACTGCGGCACAGCTCTTGCAGCATCTACAAACCCTCTGATGATGTTTCTTCAGCGGTTACCCCCATCTCCTGCTAACTTGGATCTTATGCTTGAAACCACCCTGAATACCCTTGGTCAGATCCTCTGCTCAGATCCCAGCAGCCCCAGGACTGTGGCCCCACTTTCCCTGGTGCATGGGACTATGTTGGGCTTCCCAGGGAGCCCTGGGGACATGTCATCCCCACGCAGCCACCTCGCTGGGGACACCACTTGCTCCCTGGGACCTGTCTGACCAGTCCAGAGGGAACAGGGCCTGACCCATCCTCGCTCCCTGGCGCCTCAGCTCTTGGGTGACTGATGCCAGATAAATGCCTGAGATAGAGGGTGGGGAGACTGGGCCCTGCTGGAATCCCAGGCATGTGCTGCAGATGCTGTGATGGCTTTTGGGGCTGCAAAGGTGAACCTGCTCCCAGGTCCCCTTGTCCTGCTCCAGAGCCCCTCACTCCCAAGCTGTGGGCACCCTCTATTATCGCAGTGAGTAGCCTGGGATCATTTCTAGCAATTCCCTCTCATTCCCTTGTGCTTCTCTGCTCTTTTCCACCGAGCCCCATCACTTCACCTCCCTCCAGACCAAAGATGACACCCAGACATGGCAGAGCTGGGTGTGGGACACGGCATGGAGATGAGAGCTGAGCATGCAGCAGCTCCATGCATTATATCCACATTTACTAATTAGTTCCTGCACTAAGAATTAAAATAAACAAACAAATGGAAGGACAGCAAGAGTGAGTAACTCCCTAGGATCACACAGGAAAGGGTGGGATGGTTTAGTGGTTAGGGTGCTAGTCTAGAACTTCAGAGAACCTCCTTTAGGCTCTTCATCTAATTAAGACAGATTGCAAGCATATTTTTCTGAGATCACCTATCTTGGAATATTACTAGGCAGGGAGGAATGGTCTAATGCAGAGCACGGATGGATTCAGCCCTGCCTGCCCCACGAGCAGCTGAGCACCAAGCCACCAAGCTGGGAAAATATCTCATGGCCCCAGATATGGAGGAGAAGATGCTCCAAAGCCAGGCCCATGGAGGTCCATCTCCTGGAGAGGTGCTGCTGGTTGGACTCACAAGCCACGTGCAAAAAGCAACCCAAGCTGGCTTTGCTGAACCTACCCTTTAAGAACTGCTCTTTGCTTCTAACAAAGAAAAAAAAAATTCATTTAAAAACATTTAATTAAACAGTAAGTCATGACAAGGTACATGAAACTTGGAGATAACACATGCCTGGGAGGCAGAGGGGAGGTTGAGACAAAGCCCAGCGCCTTCACCAGTACCCGCGTGTGTTATCTCACACGAACACACACCTGGGCTTATCCTGCTGCAATTATAGGACATTAAAAATATAATTTTAATGGAGGAATGGTGATCTGGATGCAGTTCAGAGCAAAAAACTTTCTTTTAAGTTTCCCTGTTTGATTAGTAGGTGTTCCTGCCGTGCGTGAGGGGAAGAAGCGCCCGGCTGGGGAGGTGGGACGGGGCTCTGCTGAGCGCTGCAGCTCCTGGAGTCTGCGAGGACTTGTCTCAACTTTAAAGCCTTTGTGAGCAGCAAAACCTCCAGTCAAGACCCGGCTTGTCCCAGGTGAGCCCCTTCTCTCACTCAGGCAAACTGCCGCAGCAGATGAAGCCAGGAGGGCTCTGCCAGCCCAGCTCAGCACCCTGCGTCTGCCTGGAGCCCGGGCACCTCCACCCACGGCCGTGGACACTTATAAAAGTCGTGTCTTCACAGCCCCGGGTGTTTTACGGGGTGACCTCATTTATTACCTTGCTCGTCACAGGAAATGATGTTTATCTAATCTACCATTCTTTCAGGATATATAATTTTTTTTCCCCTGCCACATCTGGCTCCATGTGGCTTTTCTTACGGCTCAGCTCCTCTCTGCACTGGAACAAAGGAGCCCTGGCACCGCTGCCACCAGCCCAGCCCCGGTGCCACCCGCAGCACCACACGCGAGGCCCGGGGCAGGTTTCCCTTCCAAACCTGGAGCTTGCGTGCGGTGGCGAGTGGATCTAAGGATCTCACTCTTAACCTCCCTCCTCTGCTGCATTCTTGAGCAGTGACAGCTACTCTTGCAGGATGTCTACATGCAGGCTCGGAGCGCTCTGAGGCACGGCTTTCCATCCGGCTGTCCAGCCAAACAGGTCCACATTCCTGAGCTGAAAGGCTCACACCGCTCCGGAGCAGCTCGGGTGGAAATTTGAACAGGTCCCAAACACGAGGGAGAGCTCAGCAGCCAGATCCCACCACCTCCAAACGAAGCCAGAGGAGTTTGTTCCCCACCAAGCCCTGCAGAGCCTGTGGGCCATGAGTGCCCTGGTGCCAGTGTGAGCTACACCCTGCTCCGCCTGTACTCCAGGTTGTAAAATACCTGCCCGCGAGCGGGGTGTACAGGCCTTGGTGGCTTGTGGGGCCCTGGCTCACCCCAGCCCACTGCAGGCAGGACCCCAGGGGCCGCTCCTGCACCCAGCACCTCCCCAGGCTCTGGGGAAAGAGAGTTCTGTTTTACTCTGTAATAAAAAGTCTCTCTCAGAAGCTTTCTGCTGAGCCTGAGAGGATGTCAAACCTATAAACCCTTCTTTATTTTACGACCAAGCTGCAGGATTTTTTGCTACCGGGTTTAGTGGAGGGACGGATGGTTTCATAACAGAAAATCCCCCTCTACTTGTGCAGCTGAGGGAAGGACCCATTCCAGGAGCACGGACTCGCTGAGGGTCCAGGGGGGCTTCACACCCAGACCTGTCCCTGTCCCGAGCATCTAAACACCAGGGCAGCAGGTGAACAGAGCAGAAAACCCCTGGAGCTGCTGCAGCCTGGAGCAGCCAGAGCCCTGGACTAAACTTCTCCAGAGTTAATTTGTTTTCAAGTCAAGTATCTTCCTGGTGTTATATAAATGCTTGGGAGGGAAAAGAAAAAAAAAAAAGACCAAACAAAAAAACCCAAACTGATAAAACAAACAACAACAAAAGGACATGAAACCATTTCTGAAATACTTTCGGAAAATGAGAACGAACAAACATGTATAAAAGAGAGATTCATAAGAGCTCTGCTGCGCTGACCGAGATTTTATCCATTTAATTCCTGAACTAAACGCACCCCACGTTTGTCCCGCCGGACCTGGGGAGCCGAGCCCCGGTTTTCAATGTGTTCCCAGTGAAATCCCAGCTCTCCCTCCGTCACCCCCAGCATCCCCGCAGCCGAACCGGACCCCCCCACCCCACCGGCACCGGGTTTCTCCCATTACCCGGCGCCCAAATCCTCCAGCCCAGGAGAAGAACGAACCGGAGCCAGTCCCGAGAGCAACGGTGTCAACTGGGAGTTTTTACGGTTTTCAGCCCGGCGCCGCCGCCCCCGCCGGGACCCGACTCCCCTCGCCGGGGCCGGGGATACCGGGGCCACCCCCCTGGGTCCTTGCTGAGGTGATAGCCCCTCTTTTCCTCTTCCGATAGCCCCTTTTCCTCTCCCGATAGTCCCTCTTCTCCTCTCCCTCCACCGCTTGCTAAATTCAAAGCCACCTCCAGTAAAAGGGGCTCGGGAGAACCCCCCGGGGTGTCTGCACTCGCTGCGCCCCTCGGAGCCTCCCCAAAATTCCCTGTAACGACAGCAACAGCTGAAATCGTTGAAAGTTATTTAAGAAGGAAAGGGGGAAAGGAGTTCGAGTTGGTTTTGACTGGGAGTCTCTGAATTAAAAGCGACTCCGAGTAGAGGAGTTAAACGGTGGCTTTAGGGATTTGGGGCAGGTGATTAATATTTTGTTGAACCAGAACAACAGTATCTCGGCAACTAATTAAGGAGAGATTTATCTGTTTTCACATGCACAGATTTATATCAGGTTTCTGTCCGAGGGCCATACCGCCAGGAATCCGAGGATTAATCATCCCCGGTGCGGTATTTGGGATCTCGGCGCGATTTATAACAAAACTGCGCTTTTTACCGTTTCCCCTCGCTCCCCATGGATCGAGGAGCGCGGAGAAAGCCGCTGCCCACCCGCAGCCCTGCGCACCCCCGCTGCCTGGGAACCGCTCGGGCTCTGGCCCTGGTATTTTTAATATTTTTTTTTTTTCCTAGGGTGTAATTCATTCCGGCCGCGGAGCTGGGGCTTCGCCTCGGGCTCACCTCTCGCCCCCGCTGTGGCTCCGGGAGTCAGCTCAGAGCAGACGGAGCCAGCGACGTAAGAACGAACCCGCATTATATATTGAAAAAAAAATAAAATTAAATAGAGCAGTCTGGGAAGGAACGAATTCTGCCGGTTGCAGCGGAGGGCAGCGGCGTTTGCTCCTGCTCGCAGCGCTTCCCCCGACCCGAAGCAAACCCCCGGTTGTTCGGGGACCCGCACCCATCAGCCCGTCCCGGTTCCCGGGCTAAGCGGGGTCCGGGACCCCCTCCTCCGCTCCAACTTCCAGAATTCCCCATAATTTTTTTGTGAGTCGAATTCGCCCGTTTTGGGGCATCGCTTCCAGGGCAGAGAAGGGGAAATGCGGGCATCGAAATCCAGGCAGACAGGGAGGGGGACGCGGCCGGAGCCCGGGCCGAGCCCCGGTGCAGGATGAGGCCCCCGGTGCTGCCGCCGCTGCAGAAAACCCCGCTCCCGGCGCCTCCGTCCGAAGCAAATGTACTTTGCTTTGGATTTATCGATTTCTCAGCGGCTCCAGCAAACCCGGGGGTTGGAGCTGCCGAGCAGAGCCGGGGACACCCGGCAGCGCATCGCCCTCAAGGCTGCGTACGGAATACGGGTATTTTCCCAGATATATTTTACATTCTTATTCCAAACACAGCAGAGAAAAAAAATATAGAACCGGAGAGGGAAGAGCAAGTGTCCGTGGACTGCAGAACTGCACCCACAGGGCCCACTTTTCAGCTAGGGTTATTTTCGGTTGGTTTTTTTTGTCTTTTTTGAAAGATAGAGACCTCCAGGCACAAATCTGGCACTAAACAACAACAAATCCTCCCGATGGGAGACGAAAAATTCTAAGTAATGGCGCATTTTGAAAATAGAGGGGGGAAAAAATCCCAAACAAACGAAAATACCAAAATCACTCTAACTTCAACCGAACTTCCAGACCAATGCTCCCGTTGCAGTGTTTTACCCCGAGTGCTGCGGGCACACACGGGCCAGCGAACGCACCCTCCTGCCCAGCGCACCCCGCAGCTTGTTGCAACCATTTCTTACGCAAGGATATTTAATGAAACGCCTCTCATGCGTTCTAATTAAAGCTAAAATAATTACGGTCATTAATGCTCCGCTGAAACGCCGCGTGTAATCAAGCCGAGTTCTTAGAATCCCAATTTCCATGGAAAGGGGCTGAACGCGGCTCCCCTCGTGTAACCGACGCTGATGTCTGGGGAAGAACATCACTGCCGGGATGTTTTTCCAGGGTTACTGGGGATGGGCAGTTACTGGGGGTTCAGCTGTGGACGGGCCGGGGGGAAACGTTCCCCGAGCCGCGGCGGGACGAGACCGGGGCCGGCACCGGAGCTCGCTGCAATCCCAGAGCTAAACCCTCTCCGTTTCAGCGGCGTTTCTCCCGGGCCCGGGCCGGCCGGTGGTGGGCTCGGTGTTTGTCCCACCATCCCCTTACCCACCGGGCACCGGGCACCGGTTCAGCCCTCGGTAACCCCGCGCAGAGCCCGCACGGGCGGCCGCCGTTTCGTTTGAGGGCTGAGCCACGGAGCAGCACTTAAACACGTCCTTTTCATCTCCATAATATTTTTGTAAAAAATGGCAGGGAGAAGCCAAGAGCAGCGCTTGAATTTTTCATACAAGTGATGGCCCCGAGCAGCGCGTCCATCGCTCACGTCCCCCCTGCTCCCAGCAACGCCCCGGTGAAGTTTTTATTAGAAAAATATTTTACGGAGTGGAGCTGTTGGAACCGCGGGGCTTTGTTTGGAAGCAGAGGGGCTGCTTAGCAGGTGGGGGAAGAATCGGCAGTAAATTAGGAGAGGCGGCGGGAGACACCGGGAGCCGTGCGGGGCCCCTGCCCGCAGCTCCGCTTCCCTGCTCCGGCCCCGGGAGGGAGCGGCTGAACTCCCCGTCGGTCCCCAGGGCAAAGCCCCGTTTCTGGATCCGAATGCGGGGAGTCTCGGCCGGCCCGGCTTGCAGCCGAGGCTCGGGGGGAGCCGGGGCGGGATGCGGGATGCTCCCGGCCGCAGGGACGGGCAGCACTGGTTGCTAATGCCACGCCACCTCCTCGCCCCCGTTAAAAGCGCCCTTCTCCCCTTTCCGATCCCCGCCGAACGGGCCCGTTCCGCCATGGCCCAGTGCTTTCCCTACCGGAGGCGGTGCGGAGCGGCGCACGGCCCGGGTTGCATCCCCCGCCGCCGGGACCGGGAACGGCGGCAGCTACCGCTGAGCCCCGCCGGGGCATCCCCGGAGCTTCCCACGGAAACCGTCCGCTGCCGCCGATGGGATGAGCCCCCAGGGCTCTCCGATAGCCAAGTCCGCCCGTTCGAGCCCCTCGGTCCCCGGTACCGGGAAGGACCGGCGGCCTCGGTACCGTCCGAGGAAGCTCAACGGGCCGGGGGCGGACGGATGCGCTGGCCCGCCGGGACCCACCGCTTTCGTTTCAGCCTCACCGAGGACAGCAGCGAGCCCGTCCCGACGGGAAGGGAGTGATCCCGCGGGGGTAAAACCCGACGCGGGGGAGCCCCGAGGGCAGGAGCGGGGCTCGGAGCCCGGCCCGGTGCCGCGTCCCGCGGTGCCGCCGCCGCGCTCTTACCTTTCTTGATCACGGACTGATCGAGCAGGTTCATCCCGCCGTCGTCCACGGCCTGAAAGCACCGAAGCAAGAGCCGTCAGCCAGTGTGGCTCCCGGTGCGAACGGGCACCGGCTGCTCGGGGTATGGGGACAGCACGGCCGGGGCCCGATCCATCCGCTCCCCCCCGACCAGGAGGGATCGTTCGGACACGGGTGAGTCCCGGTAACGGGGGCCCAGGAGGCCGTATTTCCTTGCCCCGGGGTAGGGACGCCGCGGGTCCCGACTCACCCCGACCGGGATCCCCCCCTTCCCAGACACACAGGCGACCGCTGCCTCGGTCCCCGCCGTGCCCTGCCCGCCCTCCCCGGTTCTCCTCTCTCTGTCCCCAGGTACCTGAATATCCTCGATGCCGTGATGTCCGAGGCCGTGGAGGCCCAGCGGGCCGTCGGTGAGGCTGTGTCCGCCGTCGGGCAGCCCGTGGAGCAGGCGGGGCACGGCGGGGTACTCTCGGCGGGGGTCGAGCCCCAGGGCGCGGTGAGTCTGCGAGAGCAGCCCCGCGTCGTCCTGCCGGCCCCGCTGCGGGGGCCAGGCGGGCTGCTGGTGCTGGTGCAGCGGGCTCAGCGCCGCGTACGGGTCCCCGAGGTGCGGGTAACCGGGCTCCTGGCCCTGCGGGTAGGGCAGCGGCGGCTGCGGGTACGGCGGGGGGAAGTAGGGCGGCTGGAAGTCGGCGGCGGGCGTGTGGCAGAGCGGCGGAGCCGAGCCGTAGGGTGCCTGGTTGAGCGCGGGCAGCTGCGGCAGGCGGGCCCCGGCCGGTGCCCCGGGCAGCCCCTCGGCGCGGTCCTGCGGCGGCGGAGACAGCGGCGGTGAGGCGGGATCGGACCCCCCG